>OY284484.1:14213678-14405589 GCA_958336345.1 Dorcus parallelipipedus | reverse complement strand
TGTCGGGCAGTTATCGTTGAAAAAGGATGTCGTCCGTTGTTAGGCCGTGACTTGATAAAAATGTTTGACATTGTTAAATTGAATAAGAATTTGAAATGTAAAACCACTTATATTACTGAAAGGAAAATTAATCTTGATCAATTAGCTTATGAGTTGACCATAGATGAATGTAATGCCAGTAAAAAAATTATTCTTAAAAAGCTCATTGGTGAATTTAGCGAATTATTCAACGGAAAACTTGGTGAATGTAAAAATGAAAAGGATAAATTAAAAATTAAGGACGACATAATTCCGATCTTTGTTAAGCCTAGGTCAATACCTTTTGCGTTCAAACCTAAGGTTGAAAAGGAAATAAGTAGGCTTGAAAGCGCAGGAGTTATTACAAAAACGGATAATTGTAATTGGGGGACTCCTTTGGTGCCGGTAATTAAGTCAGATGGATCAATTCGACTTTGTGCTGATTATAAAATTACTATAAATAAATATTTAGAAAATGATAACTATCCTATTCCGAAAATTGAAGAATTATTTGCAAAGTTAAGTGGAGGCAAACATTTCACTAAACTTGATTTATCCAACGCATATAATCAGTTAATAGTAGATGATAAAGCAAGAAAGCTTTTAGCTTTAAGTACAGAGCAGGGTATTTATTTGGTAAATCGTTTACCTTTTGGTGTTAAAACTGCATGTGCAATTTTTCAAAGATGTATGGAAAAAGTTTTACAAGGAATTAAAGGTGTTGTAGTATATTTAGATGATATTGTGGTTACAGGAAAGACTGATGAAGAGCATTTTAAGAATTTAAGAGAAACATTTCATCGGTTAAAAGAGGCCGGATTAAAATTGAAGCTGTCCAAATGTGCATATTATCAGAAAGAGGTAAAGTACCTGGGATATATTATAAATACTCTAGGTTTGAAAAAGGATCCAGAAAAAGTAGAAGCTATTCTTAAGGCCCAAAAGCCAAAAGATGAAAAGTCAATTCGTGCTTTCTTGGGTATGGTTAATTATTATGGGAAATTTGTGAAGAATTTGTCAACAATCCTGGAACCTCTGTATTATTTACTGAGAAAAGGAACTGCGAAACGGTGGAGCAAGGATCAAGACAAAGCTTTTGAAGAAGCAAAGAAAGCAATGTCTTCAGATGAAATATTAGTCCATTACGATCCATTTCTACCAGTCAAGCTGTATACTGATGCTTTTGAGTATGGTATAGGAGCGGTGTTGGTGCATGTTTTAGACGGAAATGTTGAGAAACCCATTCATTTTGCATCTAGAACTATTTCCAAGTCGGAGAGAAGTTATTCAGTTACGCACAGAGAAGCTTTAGCTGTGCACTGGGGTGTACAGAAGTTTCACCAGTATTTAATGGGAAGAAAATTTACGATAGTTTGTGATCACAAACCTTTATTAGCACTCTTTGGGGAGAAGAAAGGCATTCCAATAATGGCAGCTGGAAGGCTACAACGTTGGGCTGTTTATCTTTCAGGTTTTGATTATGACATCAAGTATATTAGTGGAGGGCAAAACGTGATTGCTGATGGTTTGTCGAGAGTTCCTGTTATAAAAGAAATTCCAGATCACTATGAATCCGAATATATTCTCTTTATGGATACTGTGCCGGTGGATTTCAGACAAATCAGGTCAGTTACTCGTCGTGATCCTATTTTAGTTAAAGTTTGCAGATACATTACACATGGTTGGCAGAATAATGTAGATGAGGAGCTTAAACCATACTCAAGGTTAAAAAATGAGCTCAGTATACAAGAAGGAGTAATTATGTGGGGCTACCGAGTTATTATTCTGAAGCAGTTACAGAATGGATTACTCAGAGAATTACACAACGTCATATGGGCATTGTAAAAATGAAAAGTTGGGCCAGGTCATACTTTTGGTGGCCTAAGTTAGATACTGATATTGAAAATCAAGTACTTTCTTGTGATGCTTGTCTGTCTTGTAGACAAGAACCACCCAAGGCTAAGCTTATACCCTTTGAAGAAGTGACTCGATCTTTTGAAAGGATTCACATAGATTTTTTGGGTCCTGTAGAAGGAAAAATGTTTTTTATAATTATTGATGCTTTTAGCAAATGACCAGAAGTTTTTATTTGTCCTCAAATAAATGCTGAAACTACAATCAGTAAGTTGAGGGAAACGTTCGCGCGCTTTGGATTGCCGGATAAGATTATAAGTGACAACGGCACTCAGTTTGTATCTTGTGAATTTATGACTTTTTGTGAATTAAATGGTATTAAACACAGAACAACACCAGTGGCTCATCCAGCTAGCAATGGAGCTGCCGAAAATGCGGTTAAAACATTCAAAAATGCGTTATTTAAAGCAATGAAAGATCCAACAAACGCTAAAATGTCGTTATCAACTCGAATTAATCGTTGGTTGTTTACTTACAGAAATGCACCGCATTGTACTACAAAAATAAGTCCCGCCGCACGTATGTTTAAAAGAAACTTAAAAACCAGATTAGATTTTGTAATACCTCACGAAAAACCTGTAAAAGAAAATAGAACAATGAAAGGTAACAGGGAGATTAGTTTTGAAGAAGGTCAAGTTGTAATGGTTAGAGACTATAGTCAGTGAGTATATAGGTACTAATAAGAGAGATCACGACGGGTTAAAAATGCGTATACCTAAAAGTGAGTCGCTGGATAGATGGCTCTTCGTGAACTCCTCTGTTAGTTGAGTCGTTATATAGATGGCGTGTCGCTATGAGAGTCTTTAGAGTCTAGTGCAGTTGGTGATTACAGATTACTATTATGCGTTATGCCCTCTAGTGTCAAACGTAAAAATGTTAGTTATTAAAAATGATTATAAATTAATTATTGGTGTACATTCCCAGTAAATGCCGTGAACAAAAGGTGAACAAAAGTCGAAATAATCAAATCAAACCTATTGCCACATAAGGCTGCGCAAATAAGCTCCGCCCACAGGTCCTTATATGACAGTAAAATATTATTTTGAGATTAAGGGGCCCGACTTCCTTCCCGATATACGCCTAAAACACATACTCAATAAAGAATCAATATAACAGAATTAATATTCATTGTATTAATTCAAATTTTTTTCTACGTATAGTAAACATTATAATCTACACGGGACTGCAGCATTTGTAGCAAAATTTGACAGGAAATCAACATTGTTCTTCTAAATAAAAAGGATCTTTTTATAAATAATGACGACAGCCCCATGTCATATAATTTTGCTTTTATAATAAGTTTACGTTTTTTTCCTAAAAGAAAAACTTTAAAATGTTTCCTACAAACATTATTCGTAAACTATGATTTTCATTTACTTTGATCCTCAAACTGAAACGTACGTTTTTATAAAAATAGCTGATTGGTGATTACATTTCCCGTTTTTATTGATTTCAGCTGTAAGTGCCAGCGTGTATATACAGTGTGTCCCAAAAAGTTTTATACAAATGGAGAAAAAGTTTATCTTACATTTCACAAAAAAAACTATTCTTTATAAAAAGCTCTGCATGACTTGTAGATCCATAATCAGGTACAAAATTTTTAAAATATTGGCTGGAATACAGGGAATATAAAAAATAATGATTTGGACGGAGAACAAAATACGTTCAAACTGTAGTGGAGAGCAAAATGTTCAAGGAAATTGTGGTTAAATAGCAAAAAATTATGCACACTTTATTATTTAATAGATTGTTGATATTCCCAGATAAAAATTGATAAAGAAGGTTATCAATGTTTTATAAAAATAAATTATCTAACAATTGCTGAAGTGTTTATTTTTTAATTTTTATCTGGGATTATCAATAATCTACAAGTGTGCATAATTTTTTGCTATTTAATCACAATTTCATTGAACATTTTGCTCTCCACTACAGTTTGAACGTATTTTTCTCTCCGTCCACATCATTATTTTTTATTTTCCCTGTATTCCAGCCAATTTTTTAAAAATTTTGTACCTGATTATGGATCTACAAGTCATGCAGAGCTTTTTATAAAGAATAGTTTTTTTTGTGAAATGTAAGATAAACTTTTTCTCCATCTGTATAAAACTTTTTGGGACACACTGTATGTCAAAACTGTAATATAATGGTAACGGGAAATAAAGAATCCCGTTTTTCGTTTTGTCCAAAAAAATTAAGGCAAATCTTGACAATTTCAGGGAAAAAGCGTAAAAGAGACTTTTTGACTCAAAAACGACGCACTTTTCACATCCCACTTGTAAGTACAGTGTGAAAAATGCACCTGTCGTCATGGAAATAGTGTAAACACAAGACTTCTTAAAACAGATGAGAGAGACACAAAATATATTAAAAATCGTGAGTGAGAGATGCGATTATATGCCCAAGATGATCTAGGAGGTGTAATTTGCGAACGTAACAAGATAGGAATACAATTGACATTTCTCGCATCTTATTTAGTTAAACTTAATATAGTAAGTGTTTTATAAACAATATTGAACTGTGGGTTTTGTGGACGTTCCAGAATTTTGTAAAAAGCTTCTGTGTGCGCCTTTGAGCCAGTTGTATAAAACGAGGTAATCACTCGGTCAAGTTAATTGTGGAGGAAAGTTGATCGAGTGGTTAACTCATTTTATACAACTGGCCCTATGACATACAGCGACTATATTTAGTGACCAGTTTGGACGAGAAACTACTGAAAACTTTAAGTTTGATCGAGTGGTTAACTCGTTTTATACGTACAACTGGCCCTATGACACACAGCGACCATATTTAATGACCAGTTTGGACGAGAAACTACTGTTAGTATAGCTCTCCTGTTATTCTTAACTCGTTAGTCAACACTGAATGCACATGGAAAATTTCAACGGCGACAGATACATGCATTTGTCTTCGTAAAATTTTTTGGTGAGGGTTCATCAACGACACGCCTACTGACAGTTCCTTCCCCTCACCCTTTAGCCCCTCAGAAACGCGTATCATCTATCGGTGAAATGTGATACTCGTGATTCTCGTCAGACAACAAGTGATGCATCAAACCCAAACATAGCAGTTCAAAACTGTCCGACAGCGGCAGCATTTTACATACACACTCTCTTCACGTTGCTTCCCCCTCGCCTACATTTTACTATGTACGTTGAAACCTATCGCACGATCTCTCTTAATAGTACCTATATACTCACTGCTATAGTGTTACATTATGAGAAGCAGACTATATTTTTATATACTGGTAGCGCCACCTATGCCGCAGACAGGATTCTAATCTATTCTAGACACGCACCGAATTTACTGGAAAAATCTAGCAAGTCTTTCGAAGTTGTTCTCGAAGAGGGCTGACTGCTATAAAGAGGAGCCGGAGCGCGGTTTTTAAATCAGTCTTATTTAGGAAGCGATGTGTAGCAAGCGAATTTAATAACGTTTAAGTGTTATTTTGTCAGATAAGTGTACAGCTCGATATTATTGTACTTGTATTGTGTGTAATGATCGTAGACATTAAAGTGTTTTAAAATAAATAAATAACGTTTAAATTTGTGAACCCGAAGTCGTAACAAATTGGTGTCAGAAGCGGAAATTTTCAAAAAAAAAATCGAAAATGAAGCTAGTTGAATTAAAAGTGAAGGAGCTGCGTGATGAATTGGACGAGAGAGGGCTGGAAAATTGTGGAAAAAAAAGCAGTTTTATAAGAACGGCTTGAACGAGCTCTCCGAGAAGAAGGAAAAGATCCGGAATTATTTGAATTCGAAATTGAAAATACCGCAGCTCTACTTAGAGAAATGAAAGAAAAAATGGAGAAAGTAGATGAGAAAATGGAACTTTCTAGAAAACAAATAGAAAACTTGGAAACAAAAATTGAAACATCCAGTTTAAACACAGATCTGAAATTACAGGAGGTGAAAATTCAAATCGATGAAAAGATCGAAGGTCTTAAAACACAATTCGGTGAGGAAACTGATGGAAAGATTGAAAATGTGAAGAGACAATTTGAACACGCAATTTTTTATCAAATTGAAGATGTAAAAACTCATATTGGTGAGATAAAAACTGAATTTGACTGCAAACTTGATGAGAAAATCGGAGGAATAGAAATTCAGTTCCACGATAAATTTGAAGACTTAACCAAACAACTGCATAAAGTAGGACTTGGTCGTTCTATTACACCATCTGTGTCGTCAAGCCAAAAACTGAAACCACCCAAATTTGAAGGGGACTTACCATGGTCTACTTTTATTAGACAATTCAAAATCGCAGCTGATGTAAATGGCTGGAATGATCGCGATAAGGCTGCAGCCCTCGTGTTGGCTTTGCGGGGACCAGCATTGAGTGCATTACAATCAATTCCCGAAGAGATTCAAAACAACTTTGATCAACTAGTAGAACACTTGGACATGCGATTTGGTGACGCACACATGAAGCAACTCCATACTATCCAACTGAAAACTCGTACCCAGAAGAATGGTGAGTCATTACAGGAATTTGAACTCGATGTCGAGAGATTGGTCCGAATGGCGTACGGAGACTTCCTGCCTGAACCTGTTTTCCACCGGCTGGCCATACAAGCATTCATTGACGGTACTAGAGACCAAGAGATGCAGCAAGTCTTGCGACTGTGTAACTTCTCCAAGTGCACAGATGTACTGGTCCGTGCTCTGGAATTCGAGGCAGCCAAGCAAGCCTCTTGCAATCTTGATAGCTATCCTACTGGGATCATAGAACCAATTGAAACTAACTGCGCCAAGAAGGGAATTTTACTGGCTGGAACTCTGGTGAAGATTCAAGAAACAGTTCCTATCCGTCTTGCAAATGTCAACAGTTACCCAGTTACCTTACCCGGCGGAACTGTAGTGGGCAAGTGTGAAGCAATTGTTTCTGTAAACCATATTGAAGTGAACGATGCATCCGCTCGGCATCAGTCTGACACGCTACCACCACTACTAGAGAAATTGCTGGCTGGTACATCAACATTGCTGAAACCCAAAGAAACAGAAGACGTACGAGAGCTGTTTCGAAAATTTAAAGGAATCTTTGCTTATACTGATGATGACTTAACCCGGACAGACATTGTACATCATAGAATAAACACTGGCGACTCGAATCCAATTCGACAACCCGCGCGTCGACTGCCGTTGGCAAAAAGAGAGGAAGCCGAAAATTTAATTAGGAAGATGCAAGACCAAGACGTTATAGAACCGTCGCAAAGTCCATGGGCATCTCCCGTTGTACTGGTGACTAAGAGGGATGGCAGCACGCGTTTCTGTGTGGACTATAGACGATTAAATGATGTCACGAAAAAGGACAGTTACCCCTTGCCCAGGATCGATGACACAATAGATAGACTTGAAAAGTGGCTATTAGCAAGTTGGTATGCATCCCGAAGACAGGGAAAAGACGGCCTTTACTGCTGGAAATGGCTTATGGCAATTCAAAGTGATGCCTTTTGGTCTTTGCAACGCCCCAGCTACTTTTGAACGACTCATGGAATTGGTATTGCGCGGACTTAGCTGGAAAACTTGCCTCGTATACTTATACGATGTGATTGTTGTTGGAAGAACTTTTAAAGAACATCTTGCAAACTTAACAGACGTCTTTCAGAGAATAAAAGAGGCGAAATTGAAACTGAATCCTGCCAAATGCGAATTCTTCCAAAAGTAAGTTAAATATCTTGGACACGTCATATCAGAAGCAGGAGTCGCAACGGATCCAGACAAAATTACAGCCGTTAAGGATTGGCCACCACCAAAAAATGTGCATGAGTTGCGAAGTTTCCTGGGATTATGCACATATTACAGACGATTTGTGAAAGACTTTGCAAAGACAGCCAAGCTTCTGCATTCGCTGACCGAAGGAAAAACAACATTCTTTTGGAGTGAAGACTGCCAAGAAGCTTTTGAAAATCTGAAGGATCTTCTAATGTCTGCACCGATACTGTCCTATCCACGACTAGAGGGCCAGTTCATCATTGACGCAGATGCGAGCAATTACGGAATTGGGGGCGTGTTATCACAAGTGCAGGACGGGGAAGAACGTGTCATAGGTTATTTCAGTAAAGTTTTATCCAAAGCTGAAAGAAATTATTGTGTAACCAGGAAGGAGCTTTTTGCTGTGGTGAAAACATTGGAACATTTTCACAAATACCTTTATGGTCGACAGTTTCATCTTCGATCAGACCATGCAGCATTGAAGTGGTTGCTCCAGTTCAAAAATATAGAAGGCCAGCTTGCCAGATGGATAGAAAGACTGCAGGAGTATGATTTTACAATCGAACATCGCCCAGGTCGTATCCATAATAATGCAGATGCACTATCCAGAAGACCGTGTCCTGAAGTTTGTCGGCACTGCTTGAAATTGGAGGACAAAGAAGGAATAATTCCTATCAAAAGAACACGTGTCACAAACAACCAGTGGCAACCAGAAGTTATAAGCCAAGAGCAACGCCAAGAGGAAGACATAAGGGATATAATCTCTTGGAAGGAAAAAGGACAACGTCCAACTTGGGCCGAAATATCGAACAAAAGCCCGATTTTCAAAAGCTACTGGGCACAATGGGACTCTCTAAAGTTAGAGAATGGAATTCTGAAAAGAGAATGGGAGTCACCTGATGGCAGCGAAATTAAAGAGCAGCTAGTCCTTCCAAAAGTAAGAATTGCCGAAGTTTTGGAAGAAATACATGGTGGTACGTCAGGTGGACATTTGGGCATCAATAAAACATTAGCAAAAGTCCGAGAAAGGTTTTATTGGGTGAAATGTAGAACCGATGTAGAGAATTGGTGTGCCAGGTGTATTACCTGCAAGGCAGTGTCTGGACCTGCGAAAAAGACTCAAGGAAGATTACATCTGTATAACGTCGGTGCACCCTTCGAGAGGATTGCCATTGACATAGCTGGCCCGTTTCCAGAAACCGATCGCGGAAATAAGTACATCATGGTGGTAACCGATTACTTCACTAAATGGCCAGAAGGTTACGCGTTGCCTAATCAGGAAGCAACAACTGTCGCCACTGCCCTCATAGAGAATTGGATAACAAGATTTGGGGTGCCAATGGAGCTTCATTCCGACTAAGGTAGAAATTTCGAAGGAAGCGTCTTTCAAGAATTGAGCCGGATGCTTGGCATTTTTAAAACGCACACTACCCCGTTACATCCGCAATCAGACGGCATGGTAGAGCGATTCAACAGAACTCTAGAGAGACATTTAGCAAAAGTGGTCTCCACAAACCAACGCGACTGGGATCAACATTTGCCCATTTTTCTAATGGCATATCGTTCCGCAATACATGACACTACTAAGCAATCACCGTATCGAGTTTTGTTTGGAGGAGAAATGCGTTTGCCATGTGACCTGAAGTTTGGACTTCCAGAAGCTAGAAGGTCTGAATTGCACGAATATCTGCAGGACTTCGAGAATCGATTGGCGAGCACTCATCAATATGTGCGACGAAACATCAATCTGGTCACCGACAAAATGAAGACCCGGTATGATAGACGAGCCAATCAAATGGGATTCCAACCAGGGAACCAGGTCTGGCTGTACAACCCCAAAAGGACTCGTGGACTATGCCCTAAACTACAGGCGCCTTGGGACGGACCTTACGAAGTAATCAAGAGAATTAATGACGTGGTATACAGAATACGGAAGCTACCCCGTGGGAAGATGAAAGTGATCCACATAGACCGTTTGGCTCCATATTCTGCTCGGGACGAACAGAATTAAGGAGGGGGCAGTGTTACATTATGAGAAGCAAACTATATTTTTATATACTGGTAGCGCCACCTATGCCGCAGACAGGATTCTAATCTATTCTAGACACGCACCGAATTTACTGGAAAAATCTAGCAAGTCTTTCGAAGTTGTTCTCGAAGAGGGCTGACTGCTAAAAAGAGGAGCCGGAGCGCGGTTTTTAAATCAGTCTTATTTAGGAAGCGATGTGTAGCAAGCGAATTTAATAACGTTTAAGTGTTATTTTGTCAGATAAGTGTACAGCTCGATATTATTGTACTTGTATTGTGTGTAATGATCGTAGACATTAAAGTGTTTTAAAATAAATAAATAACGTTTAAATTTGTGAACCCGAACTCGTAACAATAGAAATCCTAACAAGAAAACTTGGACTAAAGCTGTCATTGATGAGGTAATTGGTAAAAGAAACTACTTTGTCAAAACCATTGGAGGTAATTTAATTTGGAAGCGACACACTAATCAGATTTTAGCTGTAAGCGATGCCAAAAATTTGGAGACTAAAGAAGTAAGCGTTGACGATACAGTTTGCGTAGGAAAAGAAGACAACAATCAGATTTCACCGATTATTGTCAATAAAGACAAACAAAATAACGAAACCGACGCTACGGCGAATATTGGAAGTTATATTGATGGTAATATTCAATCTTCGCCAACTAAAAACTCAGTAGTTTCGCCTCAGGAGGAACTTATACCAATTAGTGTTGCAAAGAACCGCCCACGGCGGCGGCGTACAATTAAAAAACCAGATAGATTAAATTATGAAGATAAGGGTGTGCCATCGTCTTCGAGGGAGAGTATATGTAGTGTATTACGGTGTGCAAATGAATAGTGTATTACTACATATAGGGAAGCTGAGGACGAACAATTGAAATATGATATAATTCAACAACTTGTATTATTATCAACATTAGTTCTGGAATAAATCTTTATATTATATTCAATTATTATTACCACTCTTATTCCAATCCATTACAGTAAAGATTTCCCAAATTTCGTTTTCACAAATTTTAAATTTGATAATTTATATTTTCGAAAAGCTTCCAATTCATTAACTTTCTTCAACGGCAGGTGTTCCAAAGAGAGTTTATTATTTAAACTGTCGAAATCCATCGCGCGAATTTGTTTATAACTGCACTTGTCAACGTTTCACAATAAAATGATTAAATATAGCGTCTTTGACCGGTATAAATGCAATAATAATCACAAAAATTTCACAGCGACGAGTAACTCAATAAATTCAAACACTCAGCAAAAAACTTTTTTTAATTCGATGTATTGTTAGATCCTGGCACTGTTTGCAACGCAGTAATTTAAATTTTTGTTTACACAACCAACCTCTCTGATCGTATTCGAGAATGCTTGTTGCATTACATTTTGTACATTGTCTTTTCTTGGTAGTAATGTGCGAAGGAAAATCTGTAATATTTTGAAATTGCTGACTATACATGTTTCTACAAACATGTATGAACTATGAACGAGCAAAAAGTATCGAAGCGATGCATTAAAACATAATTAGAAATGCTTGTTTGACATAATTCATATAAAACTGTAAAAGGAATTATGAAAAATATGCTCATTTCATTGGCCAAGCTTAAATTTTTAAATTTAAATGTACACAAAAAAAAAAGACTTTTTATTGGTCTAAAAAAAAATCCTAACACTTAAATACATTTTTTCTTCTTTCTCGCTTAGTGTCTATAGCGAGACAACGGTGACGGTATATATTTTAAGTAATGGCTTCTTCAATGTTTGGATTGTTCGAAAATATCGTACGAGAAAACAAACAAGTTGGTTCATTAATTGACGAAATAATTTATGTGCTGAATAAATCTGTAAAAATTTCGATTGGGTTGTGCATCAGTACAAATTTCCAACCGAGCGTGAATATATCGCATGGGGCAAAACAAAAAGTGCTGACATTACCCGGGGAAGAATGGAGAGAGTTTCTACAGTACGTGTCGCGTTTTGAAGAACATTTTAAATTGAAAAGTTCAAAATGTCTTCATTGTTCAACAGAAGAAGTTATATTTTCTGATTTAGATATTTGCAAAGGTGAAATAAAATTAATTTTTCTTCAGTCGAAGGGAAAATTTAAAGTGAAAATTATTAAAAACCAATGTGAGGTAGAACTTGATAAATTAGTGTTTAGCAAATTAAAAAAGTTAATTCATCTTGTTGATTATCGTCTTCGGAGGTTGGAAAAACTCGAGTTTCTAACATATTACAATCATGTAATGGTTCAATATGTAATTGCTTCTAATAAACCTGATCATGAAGATGCGATCACATTTGGATCCGATTTCATCACTGGAAGTACAAAATGCGGAGACGGTTCATTAACGTGGTTCTCTGAATGCATCGATTGTATATTGGAACTCTTCGCCTTGCATGAAGACAAGATAAAAGCTGACATAGGAAAAATAATTGTCTCATTTTCAATTTAAATGGAAAAGTTACAAGACGTACTTTGGAAAGTCAACGAGGTACTCGAATTCAATTCACAAAATCTTGGTTTAAGAAACATTAATGAAAATCTTACATCTTACATTCCCCGGTTTATTTTAATACAACAATCACCGTTGGATTTACATTATATTTGGAAGAAATTGCCTTCACATTTTCAACAAGAAAAAGAACTACAGCTGCGATTACCTTGCTACGAGCATTACAATATTGGGAGGATCCAATTTGATGGTCCACCAAACCCAATTTATTTATGTTGTGAGTGTTTAAATAAAAGTTTTATCAAAAATAATTTGAATGCAAAATGAATGTGCCAGTACTTTTTGCTGTGATTGTAAATACAACATTTGATGTGAATGTTAATATCACGCTGACAAATATAGATGAATGTTATTTGTGTATCGATTCTGAAAACACCAGAAACGACTATTGGTCTAACAATTGGGTGAAGCTTGATAAAACATCGCCGAGAACAACGACGCCGACGACGACGCATTGCAGCATGTTACAAACAAATCTGGAAAATCAAAATGAAGCGTCCATGGTTTATAAAATTCACTGTATATGTCAAACGGGTGGTCAAGTTCGGGATAACGACTGGAAAATTGTACAAAACATTTCTTCCGAACAATATTTATTTGATAGTGAAAAAATAAAATATTTCTCGTATGAGATTCTTACAAATTCGGTAATATTTTATTTATATTGTTGTTAATATTGTACCGGTACATTAGAAATAATTTAGTTATGTGAGAAAAATGTCAATAAAGCAATTTTTTCTAATTAAGTAGTTATATTTATTTAAATTACAAAAATTTTTAAAAATTATAATAAGTAAATTTTTTTTATTAATTTTTACTAACTTTGTGTATTCAGTGTTCAAGAACACGGTCGTTCGCCTCGAAAATTCGATGAGTAGAAGTTTTTTTAATGAGCATGACTGTTTATTCAAACAATATCTTTTAGTTTAATCCAAGATTTTTCAGACATTCCGAGCCATTTGACATACGCCTTCCCACCTTTCTTTCTTAAAATTTTTTCCACCAAGTAAACGTCTTCATGTTTTGCTTTTCGAAGTTCTTCATTGTAAAAGGCTCCGGAAATCGGCTGTTTCTTAGCATCTTCGAGCAGGTAGGTAACCGGATTGGTAACTTGAAATTTAATAATTTTAAAGAGTTCCGTGGACCACGAGGGGATATATCCTTTTTCAAATACACCCTTGTATTTGCTGATACGAACTACATCTCCTACGCGATATTTTGGCTTGCCGCGAATTTTGATTTGATTGTAAACAGTTTGCAAAAGCATTTGTTCATTTTCTTTACTTACGTCTGCGGGAGCCATACCTATCGTTCTGTGTCTTGTAGCGTTATATTTGGTTACGACTTCCGATAGTATGTCGACCCACTTGTATTTACCTCGAATGCTAAATTCCCTGTACAATTTATCCTTCAATGTGCGAATAGAGCGTTTCACAATGGAGGCTTTAATAGCTGAAAACGTTGAATAATGATTTATTCCATATTCTTGCATCAAATTTTTAAAAATCTTGTTATAAAATTCTTTTCCCTCGTCGGTGTGTAAATTTACAGGTTTCCTGTTATCTTCTTGAATCACCTTACGCATAGCTTCTGTAACAAGTTCGGCGGTTTTCTTCTTCACAGGTTGCGTCCACATGTACTTTGAAAAACAGTCTATAACAACCAAGATATAATTATGACCTTTGTTTTCACGTGCGTAAGGAATAAATTCACATAAATCAGCTTGCCACAAATCGTCTATAAACTTTATGATTGTAGATCTCCTGGGGAATTTTTTTCTCGCAGGTTTATGTAGTTCATTCACAACATCACGTTGAATTCGACTCATTTTTACTAGTAGTAGCAGAAGTATGTGGCTTAATATGCAATCTAATAACTTTCTTTTCTGCTTGTTTTACGTTTTGGTTAAACTGATGTATTTTAGCATTCGTAGAGTCTTTTAATTTCATTATTTCTCCATTGTAATTATTATGACGTATGCTACTTCTATTACCGTTCTCTTTAATTCTGCGATCTATTTTTTGTTGCATTGTTTGAATTTCGATTTCGAATTTATTTAGTTTAGCTTGTAGGTCTTGTTTAAGTTGGTCAGTGGTGAATGCTTTGCATGCTGATGTTTGAATCACTCCGTTCAAGTCCTCTCGAATTTGTTTAAATTGTAGCTTTATATTTTGCATAATGTTAAGCTCACTTTCGATTTTTTGCATAATGTTGTCCACGTAAATTTTATTCACGCAATCCGATGGTTCTATTGCAAATCCCACATTGTAAAGTCGTTTATTCTGAATATCATATTCGTTGTTGGAAGTGAGAGAAAAGCCTATGCCTGGAGGACCTCGTGCCGCCTTCGTCTTGTTTAAATATCTGCCAAACTTATCGGTGGTCATATTATACCTGCTTCTCTCAGTTCTTCAATGATTGCAACGATTTCGTTATTATGACTTGTATTTCCAGCCTCTTGTGACGCTTTTAGTAATTTCAATCTTTTGTTTCAGTTTTTTGTACACTTTTCACTAGATCTTTAAGCGGTTCCGTGATTGGTTTATACTTTTGAATTAGTTCATCGTCTCTTTGAAGTTTACCTTTCCTCAAAGCCAAATATTTCTTTCTTATTGCCTTGCTAGCTTTAATAATTTCCAATTTTACATTCTCTTTCGTCTTTTCATCCATCACACCTGCTTTCTCTAAACTACTACCTGTTTTCTATAAACTGTTATCTGTTTATAACCGATTATATTTGTTCTTTGGGTAACTGCTAGCTGTTTATAACAGTATGTATTGATCAAAACCTTTTCGATATTTGCCCTTGTCTATATCGTAATCTTTTGCAATGCATAAAAAGCTGTAATTGTCTTTTCAGCACTCTGCACACATTGACTTGAACTGATCGAATAACATATCAGTACCGATGTGGTCATTAAATATTCTTTTCAGATTTGTTTCAACTTGCTTGAATAAAATTAAAAAGTTGGCGTTGTCACGAATCAAGTGTTTCGGGATTGGGGTGTAAGTCTGACAAAGATAGAAACAATCGATGTTTTTATGACGTCCCATGCTAAAATAACTTCTTATCTTGTCCTGCTTATCGCAAGCGACGTCGTCAAAAATAAATATCGAGTTCTTCTTGGCTTCCTCGGCGTTGATTATTGCATCGTTTTCTTTAAATGCATAATAATTTACACCTTTTACTTCGTTTAGAATTTTCCCCAGAGCCTGATATTTTGGTTGGTATTGGGATTTTGAGTAAACGTAAACATTCTCAAAGAGTAAACCGTTCGGGTGAACGATTAAGGACAGCACGGTATTGGTTTTACCACAATTGGAAGCACCTGCAATTATACGCCTCATAGTTGAAGGCAGCAGCGGATGACTCTTGTCTTGAGTTTTTTCACACAAGCAATTCATATTGTTGACTGACAATGAATGTGTTTGTTTCACAATTCTCATTTTCACTAATATGTAATGTATATATGTGTAATATATTCTCTCAGAGTAAATGATTACGCACAACGGTACGGGTGTCTTAAATTCATTTATAAACAAGCTACTGATAGAATTACATATTCCCGGTGGTTATCAGTATTGCGGACCAGGTACAAAGTTAAATAAACGTTTGCAAAGAGGTGACCTCGGCATTAACGAATTCGATCGAGCCTGTAAACAACACGACATTGCGTATTCAAAGTTTAAAGATTTAGAAAACAGACATTTAGCGGATAAGGTGTTGGAAGAACAAGCTTGGAGTCGTGTCAAAGCGAAAAACACGTCGTTAGGTGAAAAGTTAGCGAGTTATTTCGTCACCACAGCAATTAAAGCTAAACGCAAGTTGGGAATGGGTCATCGTAACCGTAATGGAACTCGAGCTAGAAAGAGAAAGTAGCTTTGAGAGAAATTGTTAAAAAAGTTCACCAGAACGTAAGCAAATTCAAAAATCTAGATGATCCGAAGGAAGCGATTAAAATTGCAAGAGCATCGGCAAAAATTGCTACGAAAGAAGCTGGCGGTAAGAAAAACATTCGAAAACCTCGTGTAATTCCCGTTCCAAAAGTTGGAGATATCATCCCGTTTCTCATACCATTGTTTGCCGGTCTCGGAGCTGCAGGATCTCTTGCTGATGGTGCTGCATCTATTGCAAGCGCAGTCTACAAAGCTAAAGAGGCTAGGAGAAAATTGGAAGAAACAAAGCGACACAATGAAACAATGGAAGCATCGCCTTGGGAAAAAGAGGTAGTGGTCTCTACCTGAAGCCGTATCGTAAAGGTCTTGGATTATATCTACATCAGAAAAAAAAACTGATCAACAGACTGCCTCGAAGAGCACTAACAGATTCTGTTGTGATGAAATTTGCAAAGAAAAATATACGTTACTTCAGAGGTGTCTTTATGCGCGATGCATTACCTCCAGGACGACCGTATCGTTTCGATAGCGGCATAGTTAATTTGGATTCTAAAAACGGACCCGGTTCTCACTAGGTTGCCTGCGTTAAAAGAAATCAAACAGTTTTGTATTTTGACAGTTTCGGAAATCTTCAACCACCTCTAGAATTAATTCAATACTTTGAAGGCAGTCGCATAATATATAATCACGATAGATTTCAGAAATTCAATGCTGTAAATTGTGGACATTTATGTTTGGATTTTTTATATAAAGAATGTAAACTTGTGGGAAAATAAACAGTTGTAGTTGGAGAAACAGAGTGGTGTATTATTGTTTACTTTCATTCAGCGTCATGTCGCGAACATTCACTCTAGTGAGCAACAGTAGTCTACTTTCGGCAAGTTATTATCCTCCGATTGAATTAGATCCTAATCATGGGTATCAGATAGGTCTACTCAGTCTTTTTACCTACAACACTATACTCAACGTTGAAGAAGGAAAAAATAATAAATTCTATTATGATACTAACAAAGTTTTAAACATTCTAACTGGTTCTTATGAGATTGAAGATTTGGAAAAATTTCTTCTGAAAGCGGTTTCCAATCCGACATCCAACGAAAAGGAGCAGAAAGATACTTTGTCTCTACAAGCGAATAACAATACGTTGAAATGTGAAATTAAGTGTGCGTTTGAAATTGATTTTGAAAAATCCGACTCCATCGGACGCATGCTAGGATTTTCACCAAAAGTGTTGGAAGCTAATAAGCTGCATCATTCAGATATGCCCGTTGAAATTATTAAAGTCACGACGGTACGAGTTGAATGTAACATTGCAACCCATTCAGTTTACGATGACAAGCTGTCACATACGATTTTCGAGTTTTCACCGTCTGTCGACATTACACCACATAATATCGTCTATTTACCAGTTGTAGTGCGTAAAATCGACAATATTACTCTAACGTTGTTAGACCAGAACGGATCTCTGATAAATTTCAGAGGTGAACAAATTCGTGTCAGTCTTGAATTAAGAAAGCAAGCAGCATAATGGGTTTGTGCTTCCATAACAATAATCGCAGCAAGGAGAATAATAATAGTAATAATAAGGAGAACATTGACTCTGCTCGTTTCAGTCGACAGTCGTCTGTCCAGAGATTAACACCCAGCAACGTACAGTTTTCACAAAGTTTGGGTTTTAAAGTGAAGACAAACATCACGATCAACAATGTTACAACTCCTCGACAGTCTCAACTTTGATGAAACAATAACCAAGAAGCAATTTCATTGGTATTCCCCCACATATAAAAATTTCAACAACAACGATGAAGTGAGAATCTTAATAAATCATCAAGACATTTATACGTATCCACATGAAAGTTATCTCTACATTGAAGGCACGTTTCAAGAGAATCCCGAAGGTACGGGCAATTGCAAATTAACGAATAACGCGTATGCATTTCTCTTTGAAGAACTGCGCTATGAAATAGATGGAAAAGAAATTGACAAAGTTCGAAATGTTTGAATGACGAGCACTCTGAAGGCATACTTGTCCTACAACGAAGCAGAGAGTAAGGTTTTGCAGGTGGCCGGATGGATACCCTTACAAAATGAACATCCGACTTTACAAGTCAATAAATTTACTGCATGCATACCACTTAAATTTTTGCTGGGTTTTGCGGAAGACTATAAGAAAATTATCATAAACGCCAAGCAGGAAATAATATTGCTTCGTTCAAGAACGGATAACAACTGCTATATAAGTTCTGGTACGAAAACTGCAAATATCACCGTACAGAAAATCGAATGGCAGGTCCCTCACATTACTCTAAATGATGAAATGAAATTACAAATGTTAAAAGTTCTACAACAATCGCAATCAATTTACATTCCATTTAGGCAATGGGAACTGCACGAGCTTCCTAGTATGCGTCAGACCAAAAACGACGTTTAACCGATAAGAACATCAACAAACTTGGAGAAACCTAGATATGTTATCGTGGCTTTTCAGGATGGTAAAAAAGATAAGCATGATAAGGATGGAGCCGATTTCGATCATGCTCATATTAGGAATATAAAATTGCATTTGAATGCCGAAAGCTACCCATATAAAAATTTAAATCTCGAAATGACTGGAAATAAATTCGGAATTGCGTATCTAATGTTTGCAGATTTTCAAAAAAGCTATTACGGACATATTAACAGCGCGCCTATTATGAATCTAAAAGAATTTCGCACTAAAGCCATGTACGTCATCGATTGTTCAAATCAAAACGAATCGATTAGATCTTCAACAATCGATATACGACTCGAACTTGAAAGCGAAGTTGATTTTAGACCTGAAATGACTGCATACTGTCTAATAATTCACGATAAAGTTCTGGAATATAATCCGCAACAAATATTGTTAGAGAAATAATCTAAATGTGTTATGTTAAAAATGCAAATAAATAATTTTTTTCTAAATAATTGTTTTATTGCATTCAATCACAAAAAGTTATTTGTTAGTAATGTCAACATTACGTCAACATATTTTAAAAAATGCAAATAAGCGCTTTTCTCTTGTTCTTTACTGTCAACAAGACTCTTTACTTTTCAGTCTTCTATTTGCATCGTACGAATAAAAACCTTGAGTGAAATGAATAAAAAAAACGTCAAATTTACATCAGAACCATCAGAAATATTAGAATTTAATTTAAGTGATGAGCAAGAAGAAGAAGAAAAAAACGAATGGATGCAATACGCATGCGATCGAGCACGATTTCGAAGACGCATTGACAAGTTATCAGAAATAATTGATCCAGTTTTACACAAAAAACATGAAATTTATAAGAAGGAAGCTATACAAGATCATTGGTTATCGATATGGAAGGTTTTGAGCTGGACATGTTCGTCGTAAAAGAATTAGCAATCTTCGATGGAGAAGGTACAGCACATTTCATATTTAAACCTCCAACCCATTTCAAAAATCTCAATAGACAATACAGAAAACAAGTTTATTGGTTAGAACAAAATCATCATTGTTTACGATGGTCGGATGGCTACACTCCCTACCGTGAAATTGCCGACATTCTACACAGATTTACTCAAGAGTATCAACGGATATATGTAAAAGGACATCAAAAAATAAATTGTCTTCGAAAATTTTTACCTTCGAAAGAAATTATAAATTTAGAAACAATTTCAGGTGTACCGAAATTTTGTAAGATGCACGGATCTTGTTTACACCATACGAAGCCCTGCAGCATATGTTCCATAATTAATGTAAAAATTATTTACGAATTTTTAAAGACTAAATGTGAAATTTTTTTTTAATGAAAATAAAACGCTTTAATCTGTAACGTACATGTATCATTTCTCATTATCTCTTATCAGCCTTGAGCCCCAGCCTTGATGCAGCATCCTAGCTCAAAAACTCTAAGTGAAAGAACTCTGCGCGCGCGCACCCTGGGCGAACGCACGACGATTCAGTTCTTCTTCTTTTTTTTATTACCGCTTCTTAACCGATCGCACCCAATTTGCCTGATAGCCGAGGGCGTTAGGTGGACGGCTTTGCAAACAGCGGGCACCGGGTTCGAATCTTCCTTTCATACGCGCAACGGCGAAAAAAATTTTCATTAAGCACAATTAACCAAACACGTCACGCAACCGACCTCTAACGGATGATTTCAGAACTTCTATGTTCGCGTCTTTCTCGACGATTTACAGACCACGTCACGCAACCGACCTCTAGCGGACGATTTCTGAACTTCTATATTCGCGTCTCTCCTTGTCTCTTCTGTCTCTCTCTTATACACGCTCAAGTATATGAAGAAAAAAGTCAAGCGGAAGTCCATAAGAATAACATGGGAAAAAAAGGGGCGTGGCTGCTTTTCTTACCTACTGACATTTAATGCGAGCGATAGATTCCGCGGATAGAATAAAGGGTAAAACGAATCACAATCACAAACACCCCCGATTGTGTCAAATCGTTTGTTTTTTCTCTCTCTCTTTGTATTACTACGAGAACGCCATCTCTTGACCCAAAATCTAAAATCTACATTTGTTGCAAAACGCGAGCGACAAATTCCGCGGATAGAATAAACGTTAAAACGAATCACAATCACCCCCAATTGTGTCAAATCGTTTGTTTTTTTTTCCTCTCTCTCTCTTTCTCTATTTCTACGAGAATGCCATCTCTTGACGCAAATTCTACAAAGGACATCAAGATTTCTGATCAAACCTAACTGCAGAAGAAAGAAAACACCAGAGTTTAGACAACAAATCTCCGAATTGTTCGTAAGTTTAAAAACAAACGATTGAAATAATAAGTGCCAACTTTTGACTAAATTAAGAATTACATCTACTACGAATGATGAATTTCGGTCAGATTAAAACGCTGAATCAATCAAAATCAGGAGTTCTATTAATTTGAAGCTGTCCCCCATCCACTCCAATTGGTTTCGTATTTTTTTTTTTTAATTTCAGAAAGAAATGGTACTAAGGAATTTATATACATACATCAATATACCTGAAAATTGTTGTTGCTTACTGTTAATTTTTTTTTTTTTAAGAGCAGATCACGAGAGAAAATTAATCAATTATTAGTTTCTACCGTTTGATTACATGTAGTCATTAACTTTTTTGCGGTTTCTCAGCCAGCGCGAACAGTTTTCCCCAGAGAAAAAAAATTCAATTCAGCAATATGAAATTAGAAGACGTACGTGCGCACGATAAAAACATTATTGTATGAAGATATTCAACGATTCAGTCACCTCGAACACTCGGTAGATAAACCGTCGCTCGCTTTTTTACCGAAAGATGCGATAGTCCGTCGTAACTTGTAAGAGCAGTTTACGTTAAAAATATAAACTGGTGTTGAACAGGTGCATCACAAGCACCTGCCTGGTCTTCCCCCTTTGCCCTCCTGTCGATTTCTTGCGAGTATCAAAGATTATCATCGAGCGGGACGCTCGAGAACTGCTGATGGAATAGAAATTGCGTTATTTCTACACTCGGATAAGCATCTTTCGTGAAATGCGTCGACTTTGGCGTGCGATCGCAGGTACGTGAACAACGGAACGCAAGGTGCATTTTTATTTGTTTTGCTTTTTTTCGACCTTCACGACACATCAATTTTGACAGTACAAAAGAAAAAATCAACCACTTTACTCCCAAGAACAACGACGAGCGTAAGCTTTTAATCGAAACGTTGTTGATGAACTCAAACCGATTTCTTTTTCAGTCATGCATGTTTATTAACCTCCAAAACGAGTGGTCAATTGAAAATTTTATGAAGTTGCTCTCGATTTTTTGTCGAAAGAAGGAGCTGACGTTTAACCGATGACGTTTAACTGTTGCAGTTGTAGTGTTTAAAGTGACATAACCCAAAAGTCATGACATTTCATGTTGATGTAATTCAACACCTACTTCACGATATTATAAAAAATTTAAAAGCTACAATGACAATTTGGGCTTGCATGAATACAAAAAAAAAAAAAACTTGAAAACAATAGAACTGCTAACAATATTATATGTACATCCCTGAAGACGGCCACAAATTAATTGAAACGGGGCCATTGTTAAACGGCACGAAATGGCAAACAGGAACTCACGTGCGAAATTGGTGAGAGAAATCATCTAGCAAGTCAAGCGCAGCCACAACAAGCTATACATACGTGACAATACGATGAGCGTTCAATTGAAAACTATATCAGATTGTTTTTGATTTTTTGATAAAAGAAGATAAAAGAAGATGACAAGGATGACTACCTAAGCCTGATAAAGCCACTGATGACAGTTGTCTTCACTGATGACAGTTGTCAAACAGTTGTAATGTTTTGATCATAGCCTAGAGTATCATTTCACGTTGATATAATTCAAGACCTACTTCACGAAATTATAAAAAATTCAAAGGTCAGCGCAATGAGAGTTTGGAAAATAATAAAACTTTTGTCAATACTCTGCATCTCTGAAGATGGCTACAAATTAAGTGAAACGGGGCCATTTTTAAGCCGCTTAGAATGACGACGCCTCTTCAACTTGATGGAATCTAAGAGGTGACTTCCAAGAATTGCTTGCGCAGTTTCAGCAACACGCAATTAGCGCCACCTGCCTGTCAACTTTGTAAATTAATTGCCTTTTCACTTTCAATGATTTCTTTTTGTTCTTACAGAAATATCAGCTCGACTGTATCACTGAAGTGATTTCTAAAACTTGCGGAAGTTTCAGTGTCAAGAAATTAGCGCCACCTATTAGCAAACTTCCTAAATTAATTCACTGTTTTCTTCCAATTACATATTATTTGGTTCTACTTTTCTTACAAGTTTGTAACAATCTCTGCTCGTTTGGATCACTGTAGTGATCTCCAAGAACACTTTCAATAACTCCTGTTGAAACTAGCGCCACCGGCTTTGTAAATTAATTAGCTCTTTAGTTTCAATGATCTTTTTTTTATAAAAAAATGTCAGCTTGATTCGATCATTGAAATGATTCACAAAAACTTCCGAAGATTCAGCGACAATTAGCGCCAACTATTGACAAACTTTCTAAATTAATTGACTATCATTTTTTGGTTCGTCTTTCCTTGCAAGTTTACAAACATCTCAGCTCCACTGTATCACTGAAGTTATTTCTAAGAACTTGACGAAGTTGCAGCGTCACGAAATTAGCGCCACCTATCGACCAACTTTCTAAATTGATCGCTTGCTCCCAATTATTATTATTATTATTATTTGGTTCGTCTTTCCTTACACGTTTGCAAAAATGTCTGCGCGATTGGATCGCCGTAATGATCTCCATGAACAGTATCAGTAGCACGTGATTAGCGCCACCTATCCGCCGGTTCGTAAATTAATTGCCTCTTCAGTTCCAATGTTCTTACAAAAATCACTGCTTGATTCGATTACTGAAATGATTTACAAAAATTTCCGAAGTTTCAGCGACAAGAAATTAGCGCCTCCTATTGGCCAACTTTCTAAATTAATTGACTATTTACTCCCTATTATTATTATTATTATTATTTGGTTCGTCTTTTCTTGCTCGATTGGATCCCGAAGTGATTTCCAAAAACTGTTACAAAAATTTCAACAACACGTTATTAGCGCCACCTATCGGCCGACTTTGTGAATTAACGGTCTCTCCGCTTTCTGTGATGTTTCCTTTTGTCCGTCTTCTCTTCCGAAAGCTTCAGGTGTTTAGTCTTTGGTTTTTTCTTTTGTTTTTTTTTTTAATTTCATTTTTTTAATGTAAAACTGACGCCACCTGTCGGCCAACATTCTGAATCAATTGTCTATTTACCTCCTACATTCGTTCTCCTTAGAAAGTTACAAAATTTTATTAGATCACTGAAGAGATTGCCAATGATCTACTTGCATGGTTTTCACAACGTGAAATCAACGCCACCTATTGACCTACTTTCAAAATTAATTGTTTACTAGTTTCCAAGGATTATCTTGTTGTTCGTTTTTCTTTCCTTGATTGGATCACTGAAAAAAAATTAAATTACGAAAAGATGGCGGCATGTCAAAACGTTGGTGCGGATATGTGCAATAAAAAGTGCCGAAAATGCAATATCATACCAGTTAACGGGCTTACATGTTGCTATGACGTATAACCATTGGTTATTACCAGACTTTTGATGTGTCAAAAGTTTATCTTTTAACTATTTTCATTAACCTTGTGGTTTACTTAGTAGCAATTTTTCTTTTTTTTTTTAATTATCTTTTATAGGTAAAGAAAGTGGAACTATGTAGAAAGAGCAGCAGTAGAGATAAATAAAAATGCTAGATTTATGTTCAAAATTTTTATTTTATTAAAATTTTTAAATGCTTTATAAAAACAATAATGTTAACAACAATAATATCGATAATGATCATTAATTCAAATATATTTTCTTTATTTTTACTTCAAATATCATACTTTACTAAATAAATTTTATCTATTGTTTATTATTTATTATAAAATTGTATAAATCAATCAATCAATAATAGGTGTTACAAGTAATAAGCTAATCGCCCAATGATAAATGTTTAAGTAATAAGCTATTCGCTCAATGATAAGTGTTTATGTAATAAGCTATTCGCTCAATGATAAGTGTTTATGTAATAAGCTATTTGCTCAAGGATAATTACTTTTGTTTAAATGTAGAGGAAGTCAAATTGTTTAGAGTTATTCACTCCGTGATGGGTGTCAAAGGAATGAGAGCGAATGTCAGTTCGGCGTACTTTATACATATAGGCTCCTTTTTATGACGTCGGCGCTAGTTTTTTATTTTTGAAAAACCAATAATTTATTTTATTTTTCCTTTGATTTTTATTTCATAAATTCTCAGTAAATTTTTTGTCCGTTTGTTTCGTCAATCATAAAATATTTTTCTATTTAAGGTTTCATAATGAAATGTTTTAATTTTGCCTTTGATTTTCTTAAATTTGAATCTAAAAATAGGGGTTCGAGGCTAAATGACGTCACGAATCCTACCTAGTTCGAGATTATCCTGTCATCTTGTTATTTGTCATTACGACGTAAATGTGTGTGTCAGTGATTGCAAACTTCTGTGTTTTTTTATTATTTTGAACAAATTTCGGTAAGTTAAAACATTAGATTGAACGATTACACAAGATCAACCTTTAATTCCTTTTTAAAAATATCAAAAATATCAATTAATAAAACCTAACTTTATAGCCTCGTGTTTTCTTATTCTCAATTTCCTTCCGTCTGGTAATTTAACTAAAAATTTTCTTAATCGACCGTTTTTATGCCTAAAATTCATATCAGTTCCTTTTTTTTCTTGAGCCGACATGACAGCTGTCACTGGAACATCATCCTGTACCTTCAAGACCGGCACATCAAGACTACGTCCAGAAACATTTTGCTGCGCATCTTGCTTTGTGTCTGCCAACTCCCTAGCTTGCTCCTCGAGCCAGTTACAGAAGTTTCTTAATCTATTGTTAATCCATGCTTCGTGTTTTGGTGAATTTAATAATAAAGTTGAAGATTCCGGATCAAACACTGTAAGATACAATTTAATTAGTATAATTTTTAATATATACTTATATTGCCCCTGTGTTTCTGTTTTAGTTAAAGTTTTTCATCTAATGTTTGTGTTGGAATTAAGAAAAATGGTATTCTTAAGGAATTTCAGTATGGTTCAAAGAATACACATAAAATTAAGGTATGTCACATTTTATTTGTAAAATAAATATTTCGATATTTGTTTTATTGTTTTAGGTGAAGAATTTCCTTTGCATGTGAAGATTGGAAGCAAATCTCTGCTTATTTGAAGAATCCGAAGACTGTGTGTCCTTGTGAACATGACAATGTGTTTATCTACGACCACTACTGTAAATGACTACGTACGTATGAATTACGTACAAGACATAAACTAAGTAAGCCGGTGTTTACGAACGTCGTGCGTAAAGTAAGAAAAACGCACAACGCACCTACTTTACGCACATTTGCAGTTAGATCTACGTAGCCGCATCTCATTAGATTGACAGTAGTCGAAATTGCAAGTGTCACTGCTGATTAGTTTGAAGGTACTTTTTGTGGTCGTAGATAAAGTATAGTACAAAACTCGAGTTGTAAAGCAATTACGCACTGTGGAATTACTTGCATTCGCCGCTGCGCGGCTCATGCGCAGCTTTTCCACCGTGCGTAATTTGCTATTTACAACTCTCGATATATAATATACTATTACTGTGGAAGCATTATGCACAAAGGATGCATTAAGTATTTCGAGAATATCATAAAAATTGACGAAAAGCATATAAATTGCTGTAAAGAATCGGTAAACATAGAGGACGGTGAAAGTGATGACGACCACGAGGTGACCTTGCCGGCGGAAGATGAAAGTGACAGCATTAAATTAGAAGTACGATATCTCAAAAGACTTATAAATGAAAAAGACAATATCATACTAATCCTAAAAAGTAGTGAACAGTTCTTAAGGGAACAAGTAAAAGTTTTAAATGAAGTCATTTTGACAAAAAGTTCGAAGGATTCAGTGTGGCCAACTGTAACGAATTCCTTGCGGGAAACGAGGGAAGTTAGCAAGGAAACAGCGCATCGTAGTGAGCTGATACAGGAACCTGTAGTACAAATAGAACAAGAAAATCGCAAAGCAGGGCGTAAGCAGGGATCAGAGAGTTCAAGATAGGAAACGAAGCGACCATCGTATTGTCGCCCCATCTGTAGTCTCAGATGTTAACACTGACGCTGCCTATCGGTAATATAGAACACGTTGTAATTGACTAGATCAAAAGTCATTTTGATGTGATTCTGTAGCTTTGGTGATTTTTACAAACAGCAATTTTAATGCGCATTTTAACAGCTTTCTTGAATTGCATGTATACATTTATATGTCTTTTAAATTTATCATGTATAATCTTTTAGCAAATTAGCTTTGATTTCGATTTTTCAGTGTGTGTTTAATTCCTTTTTGACGCATTTTACACGCTATCTGGTGTTTCAGATGTTAACTACTAGAATTTTTAATTAGGAGTATTTTTTAATGGTCAACTTTCACAATGTATTTCTTATGGCCGTTTCCTATCTTAACCTCCCTGATCCCTGGGTGTAAGATGGGTAAGGAGCAGTTCCTAAAAAATGTGATTTCCTAAAAAGAATTCAAATCAACGATGCACGAGGTTGAGGCAAGGAAAAAAATGTAAGATATTATAAGCTTAGGAAATGCCGCAGGTATGCCTCATTTAGAGTCGATATTTACGACACAAATCTAGACAAGGCACTACAACCTAACCTATGGCCACAGGGGGTATATGTCAATAAATGTTTTCGGCTTCATCGCAAGCAACAGAAGGAAACAATACCATCAATATAATGCATGTCAACATTCAGTCAGTACGGAACAAAATTCTAGAATTTGATTGTTTTATTCAAAATAATATGTTTGATGTGATTTCCTTGTCAGAGCATTTTTTAAGCGATTGTGAAATTGATAAATTTAAAGTGTGTAATTTCAACGTTGTCTCTAAATTTTGTAGGTCGAGAGCATCACGTGGGGGTGTCTTGATATTGTGCAGGGAAAATATTATTATAAATAACAAAGAGGCCATAAATAACTTCAGCGTGGAACTCCATTGTGAACTGACAGCGATTGAAATTAGTAAGTTGGATCTGATTGTTGTCACGGTCTATAGATCACCACTTGGGGATGTGGACTATTTCCTATACATTTTTGACAATTTACATAAAGCTCTATTTAAAACTAACAAAATTTATTGTCACGGGAGACTTTAATATCAAACTAAATAGTGTTACATTCGGAGAAGTAAATTCTATTTTTTTATACTAGTCGCGCCACCTGTGACGCAGACAAGATTCTAATCTATTCTAGACCCACACCGAATTTACTCGAAAAATCTAGCATTATTCTAGCATCATTCTCGAAACAGCGCTGGCTGTTATAAAACCCAGAGCAAGCGCGATTTTCAAATCAGTCTTATTTAGAGAGCAATGTGTAGTAAGCGAATTTATTAACGTTTAAGTGTTATTTTGTCAGATAAGCGTACAGCTCGATATTATTGTACTTTTATTGTGCGTAATGATCGGAGACATTGAAGTGTTTTAAAATAAATAAATAACGTTTAAATTTGTGAACCCGAAGTCGTAACAATATTAATAATAAGGAGACCAAGAAATTTAAGGATTTAGTAGATTCATGCCAAGTGAAAATGTTAATCCATATAAATACCAGGTTAAATAACTGTATAGATAATATTTTAACAAATTCTGGAAACGTAGATCACTCTTTTGTTTTTGATCCAGGTTTATCGGATCATAAAGCAGTAGCAGTTAAAATTGAAATAGGTAAGAAAGACTTTGATAAAGATCAAGTAATTATATCATAGAAGGCGAACGGAATTAGATAAATTTAATTTTTACAAATCTATCGAAGCAACTGACTGGCAATTCGTTACCACCCCAGAACTAGATATTAATATTAAATTCACTAAATTATTGGATATCCTGAAACATAACATAAACGAATGTTTTCCTCTCTGTAAGTTATAAAAGAATAAAAAACATATTACTAACCAATGGTACACAAAGGAACTGAAAAATATGCAAGATCATATAAGTTTACTTTCACAGTTAAAGCATGTACATAATGAGCGAAATATCTCTGAGGAGCTTCTACAATTACGTAAAACTTACAAATCAATGTTAACAATAACAAAACAAATCTACTGCTCTCGTATTATCCAAGAAAAGGATTGTAGTCTAGGAATGACGACGGGTACCCGGGTACCCGTTTATTTAATTGGAACCGGTTCCCCTTTATGAATATCCGTTACCCGATAACTACCCGGGTACCCGGTAATTACCCGATACTCGGTAAGTGCCCGACAACCAAGGACATCCTTTTAAATTTAAATTATTATAAAACAAGTACAAGTTATTCTTGTTTTTTTTTCTTTGAAAAAATAATTTATTTGCGGTATCAGTTCCTTGGGATATTGTTCTGAAAGATTTTTAAATTGTTATTCAATACTTATCGGATATGCAGATAGTTATTGGGTATCGGGTAACGGGTAATACCCGGGTACCAATAACGGTTACCCGGGTAACAAAATTATCGGGTATCGGTATCCCTAGATTGTACCACTAAAGCCTACTGGGATCTCATAAATAAGAACAGGGAAAGACATAAACAAGTTGTTACGCCGGAATGTAATGTAGATAAACTTAATAATTATTTTATAAATATTGCCAAGAATACAGGGATATTCACATAAACCGTTCGTTAAAAGTTTTCAAGGTTTCAGTTCACGTAGATATTTGAAATTTAAGGAGCAAGGGTTTTCCGTGGAGATCTCTTTAAATAAAATAAAATTGCCTTTGTATCACTTCCGGTTGTACCGGAAGTCGCTATCAACTCGCTTATTTTAAATGGAATGCTGTATTTTTTATCACGTTTTTGAATTCTACATGTAAAAATATATTAAATTGCAATACATTTCCCTATCTCTAAAGTGCATCATTTTTGAGATATTTTGAATTTTCTTAGAAATTTGGATTCTGCAATCTGATTTTCAAAAAATTATAACACAGCTGTTATTGAAGCAATTTTATTTGTAATAGCTAATATTGTAGTTAAAGCTTTAAGGTTCTTAAAAATTCCATCAGCATAATCTATTAAGCTACTGGGTGTCTAAAACGCACCGCTCCACTCGAAGATATTCAAGCACAGAAAAATACTTTTTTTCAAATGGAATGACCGATATTTTAATGCACCATTGTATGTGGAATCAAATGCTGGGTCGAACTGTACTAGCATTCCCTATACCTAAGTTTAACAGTTTTTGAGTTATGAAACATTTTCGATTTAATTCATAGAAAATTACAATTTTAATAGGTCAAATATTTTTAATTTTATTAAGATAGCATGGAAATTATAACAACGATTACTGTTACTACAAATTTTGTAGTCAACCAAAGAAAATAGAATTTGGCAAGTGGAAATTCACAAATTTTAATAGTTCTTTAATCATCCTTCTCTTAGGACGCTTGTGATCTTATAAAACGAAAAAGTATGAATTTCATTACTTTAAATTGAAGAATAAAATAGCTGCTAGTTTGCAATTCTCTGGATTAGCGTGAAAGTATTTTAAAACCATTGTCTAATTATCTTCGTTATTTGTTACTGATCTTCGTACATTTTATTTTTCCAAATTGTATAAAGTTAGGTTCAAAGTTTCCAAACCGTGTTTTATTCATAGTAGACAAGAGGGGTACATTTTAGTGAACACACATTCACTGCTCTGAACAATTTTAGATCATTCTTCATGAATTTAAAAAATAGATTTAAAATATCAGCGTTTGAATAATTTTGATTTTGATTCTCAACTATTTTATGCTTTTGCTTAAAATTTGTACTAACAGGAAACGTTAAATGCAATTGTTTGTTGTTTTCATAACTATATCAACAAAATTAGAAATTACAATATTAGCTATTACAAATAAAATTGCTTCAATAACAGCTGTGTTATAATTTTTTGAAAATCAGATTGCAGAATCCAAATTTCTAAGAAAATTCAAAATATCTCAAAAATGATGCATTTTAGAGATAGGGAAATGTATTGCAATTTAACATATTTTTACATGTAGAATTCAAAAACATGATAAAAAATATAGCATTCCATTTAAAATAAGTGAGTTGATAGCGACTTCCGGTACAACCGGAAGTGATACAAAGGCAATTTTATTTTATTTAAAGAGATCTCCACGCAAAACCCTTGCTCCTTAAATTTCAAATATCTACGTGAACTGCAACCTTGAAAACTTTTAACGAACGGTTTATGTGAATATCCCTGTATAGGTAGCAATACTGCTAATAGTATAGTATCAAAAAAATATCTGGTTGATGACAAGTTCCCCAAGTTTCAGTTTACTACGGTTAGTTTTAATTCAGTCAGAACTATCATAGATACATTAAATAAAAAAAAAGCGAAGACTACCTGAATATAAATGTTACTAGTGTAAAATTAGTAAAAAACTTGTTAATTATACCATTAACGAAATTAATAAACTATAAATAAATAAATTATAACAACAGGGGAATTCCCGGATGTGTTAAAGGTCTCCAAGGTGATTCCCATACACAAAGGTGGACAGATTACAGAAAATAACTTTCGTCCTATATCCTTAGTTCCGATAATTTCCAAAATTATAGAAAATGTTTTAAAACGTCAATTAGTCAAACATCTGGAAGAGAATAACATGCTCTTTAATAATCAATTTGGGTTCAGGGCAAAAAAATGCACAAGCGAAGCTATAATTTATCTATTAAACGAAATAGTGAAGGGGTTGAAAAAAAAAGAATTAGTTGGAGTAACATTCTGTGATTTAAAAAAGCCTTCGACTGCGTAGACCATACTATATTAATAAATAAACTCCAGTATTCCAACTTCAGTCATATATCTTGTAATCTCATCCGCAGTTACCTATCTAATAGAAAACAATTCGTCACTTTAAATAACGTGAATTCTAATGTGAGTAATATTTGTACAGGAGTACCCCAGGGATCAATTTGGGGACCTATACTTTTCCTAATTTATATAAATGACTTTGTAAATGGTCTAGGAATAGCTGATGTTATAAATTTCGCGGATGATACAACCTTAATTATACGCAACAGTAACACCCAACAATGCTTAAAAGATATGGCTAAGTCTCAAAATGAAGCCTGCAAATGGTTTGAAGCGAACGGCCTAGCACTAAATAAGGGCAAAACCACAAAATTGCTCTTTACCCATAAAAAGGTAGACTATGATGACAGTTTAAATTCAGCAAAATTTTTGGGAATCTACATGGATCCAAAATTAACATGGTCAGAGCATACAGACTACATAGCTAAAAAAATTTCAAAAAATATTTTTGTATTGCGTTTGTACTGGAGTTGTTACCAATGAAAGCCTTTATTACAGCATATCAGACATTGATTACCTCACATATAACGTATGCTATAATATGTTGGGGGCACGCAGCAGGCATGAAAAGAATTTTCGCGCTACAAAGGAGAGCTATTAGAGTGATCTGAAAATTAAGATACAGAGATGATATTAAAGATAAATTTACAAGCTTGCAGCTGTTAACGGCACCTTCTATTTACATTCTCGAATGTTTACTTTACACCCACACTAATTTAAATAAGTTCGAGAAACAAAAGAACGTACACAAATTTGACACAAGAAGTAAGGAAAACATTAGATTGGACTTTTGTAGGCTAAAGGCTAATAGGTTTGGTCCAAATTATTATGGAATAAAAATGTACAACTTATTGCCTGACAATATCAAGACACTACCACGGAAGGAATTTAAAAGCAAAATAAAAGTTCACTTAATTAAGAACGCTTATTATCAGGGAGTCTAAAATTAAATCGGTTTTTTTTTGCGCGTTAGTCGACCAAGCGGAGACGGTATATCTTTTCCGCGAGCTTTGATACAGTAACGCATTGTTCGGCTCCGTGCACTCGCAGCGTCGTCGAGCTCGCCCACTGTTATCTATGCATCGTATACTGCTTACGATCCCACTCTTTCCAAGCGTACGCTCGTGATAAATCAAACTGATTAAAACCAAGACTCTCTACTTATTATACGGTTGGTGATTGCAAATTGTTAACTTGGTAAAGTTGAATATCGTTAATGCTATTTGATCAACCTCATAATTTATTTGTAATTATATGTAGGTATGTTGAAATGTTTATTTGTAGGTTTAAGTTTTAAGTGCACATGCATATTGTACGGACGAGTGTATTACCTCTGGTAGAAAACACAATAAACTGATTTGATTTGATGTGATTTGAAGTGATATCCTAGAACTCCTCACGAAATTTCAACGACGCGAGATTAACGCCACCTATCGTCCGATTTTGTAAATTAATTGTCTGTTTAATTCCAATGATTTCTTTTTTGGCTCGTCTTTCTTTACGAGATTATAAACCTCAGTTCAATTGGACCGCTGATGCAATTTCCAAGAACTATTAGCGAAATTTCAACGACGCGTTAGTAGCGCCACCTATCGGCCGACTTCATAAACTAATTACCTGTTCGCCTCCACTAACGTTTTCTTTTGTTCGTCTTCCTTTACAATTTATTATTGTTTCTCTTCTTTTTATTCCATTGTTTCAAACAAAAAAGGGATGACGAAAAGCCAAACCAGGCGCAAATCAAAGAAAATTGTCGTTTTTCATCAGCCATTGATGTTTTGTATTGTTTTCCTTTTTCACTTGTTACATAAAAATCAGCCTGGTTGAGTAGCAGAAGAACTACTTACTTTCAAAGTTTCTTTGACACAAACTCAGCGCCATCTAGTGGCGGACTTTGTTTTCCTTTTTATATTTCTCGAACTCGAATTGCTTTTTTTTGCACAGGACAAAGGACGACACCTAAACCGGACGTAAGTCGCAAAAGCTCATTTTTCTTCCGTCTTCGGCAAACGACAACAATCGTTAACTCCTTGTTTTTCTATGAGTTGTAATCAGCGCCATCTCTTTAGCAAATTTATCAACTCTAACGAAAATCACTCGTTTGTTTGGTTTGGAGCGTCCATGCCACCGACTTGGATAATTCGATTTTAACTCTGTAACGTTTTACTTCTTTTAGAACGTCGCGTCGTCTGAAGGACGTCTCGCGGATTTGTTCCTGCGACATTTAGCTTGCGCCATCTATCAGTTACCGGTGTCGACATTTTCGTCTGTTAGTATCTTGTCCCTTCGTCAGTTATTTTAGTTGTTGATAATCGGATTGAAGCGCCATCTATTTGCCAATTTTTTTTAATCGACGATAAACGTGTCCGCGACAGTTTGCGACAATAAAGCGCACTCAGAATTTTTAGGGACAACGCCACCTGTCAACTGCTTACAGAGTTTCTGCGACGAGTAATTAACGCCAACTATCGTCCTGCTTTGTCTGTTTACTTCCAATTCGTCTTACAAGATTTTAAATCTCACCTCGACAGGATCACTAAAGTTATATCCAAGAACTTTACTTTTAGCGAAATTTCAACAACACGTTATTGACGCCACCTAGCGGCCAGTTTTATAAACTAATCACCCCTTCGCTTTCACTAATGTTCAGTGAGTTTTAATTTCTTTAATTCCAATTAATTAAATGTATCACAGTTTCTTCCACAGTTTGTCATTTAAAGTTTCCGGCAATTGCGCTTGCGCGCCATCTATCGGCGCCGACTACCGTCACTAGATAATTACAGTACCGCAACCCATATGCTTAATGTGTAAGACGAAGAAACACGTTTTTGCACTAATATGGTCGACTTTCTGAGTTTTTAAGTAATTGCAGTTGTCATTACGTTTAAATTACGTTACTCTGAGTAGTTCTGTAGTATCTTTAATAGGAAGCGCTGAGGGGAGTACTCCATGGCATGCTTTCTCGGAACTGAATTTTAAGCGAATTGAAACGGCCATAGTGATTTTCTTTCCGTTAAGTTTAATCAAATTTAACGTCTGTCACACAAAACTTTAAAACTGATTTAAAATGCCCGGGTGTGTCGTTTTGACTTGTAAAAACAGTAAGTAAGTAAACTTAAAACATACGGAAAAAAGAAATTCTTTAATTCAAAACAAACTCCACAACAAGTTTTCAAAAATTTCTTCATTTACCTCCATGCAATATCCTATACGATTATAAAAATTGTTAATTGCATTAGTGACTTGTCCAAGGGTAATTCTTCCTGATACATTTTCACTTTCATATTTTCAACTTTCTTCGCCTGACAGATGTTCCAAATTAAAATGGACAAATTTTATTTGATATGACATTCGAAATCCTAACGACGACGATCATGCAACGACATTTTTAAAAATTGGAATTAGTTTCCATAGTAATATGAACAGCAATGTTTCATGTTAAAGTAAAATCACGGTATAATGATAAATGTTTTAGAAACGGGGCATTAGCATTTAAATTTCCCGCCAATATTTTGCACTAAAATAGCAGCTGTTTGCGTTACTGTAATTATCTAGTGACTGTAGCGCCAATGTCTCACGAGATTTTTTAATCAAGAATTTTAAAAAAGTAACGAAATTGACACAGTATGTGAAAATAAAACTCTCTAGGTCGTACCAATTGGAAGCAATACAGAAAATTACGGCCATGACGAGAACGTTACGGAGCGCCATCTGTTGAATATTTTTTTAACATTGATTATTGTGAGGCAGGAATTATGATTTTAGCTCCGTATTAACCGAAACCCAGAAATACGATCAAACAGTATCGTTCTGTATAATTCTAATATCCCTCTAAAGGAGAAGAAGAAGAAGAAGTTGCCATCTATTATGTCGGATTGGCAGCAGTGATGTGAATGAGTCATTAATCTACATAAGGATTCTCTTGTAAGATGGCGGCCACAAATCTGGAAATTTCAGTCACCAGCAAACATTCGATTAAATAGTCAATGTATCACCCTGTACATTTGCAATTGTGTACTAATCTCCTCAAGTAGTTTCAATTGTTTCAGGGCTTTCAGATGCAGCCAACTTTATTTAATTTATGTTCACCGTAGGTCACTTTCAGATTTTAAAGAATTTTTGACATTCGATTAAATAATTAGTTTCACCCTGTATATTACTAGTACATATACAGTGTGTCCCAAAAAGTTTTATACAAATGGAGAAAAAGTTTATCTTACATTTCACAAAAAAAACTATTCTTTATAAAAAGCTCTGCATGACTTGTAGATCCATAATCAGGTACAACATTTTTAAAAAATTGGCTGGAATACAGGGAAAATAAAAAATAATGATTGGGACGGTGAGCAAAATACGTTCAAACTGTAGTGGAGAAGCAAAATGTTCATTGAAATTGTGATTAAATAGCAAAAAATTATGCACACTTGTAGATTATTGATATTCCCAGATAAAAATTGATAAAGAAGGTTATCAATGTTTTATAAAAATAAATTAACTAAGAATTGCTGAAGTGTTTATTTTTTAATTTTTATCTAGGAATATCAATAATCTACAAGTGTGCATAATTTTTTGCTATTTAATCACAATTTCATTGAACATTTTGCTCTCCACTACAGTTTGAACGTATTTTGCTCTCCGTCCAAATCATTATTTTTTAGTTTCCCTGTATTCCAGCCAATTTTTAAAAAATTTTGTACCTGATTATGGATCTACAAGTCATGCAGAGCTTTTTATAAAGAATAGTTTTTTTTTGTGAAAAGTAAGATAAACTTTTTCTCCATTTGTATAAAACTTTTTGGGACACACTGTATACAAGAAATTTCATAGCTTTCAGGTATAAATTCAATTTATATTTACCGGTGCGTATGTATGAAGATCTTAGAGAATTTTTGACAGAATTAGAAACAGACTCCCTCTATAAGGAGCTTACTGAACTGCTTTCAATGGATGGCTTCGTTTTTTTTTTTTGTCTTTTTGGGAAAAATCTAGTTTCTTAAAGCTCATTGGACATTAACATCTGCCGTGACCATTTCAATTTTATTTCTTCCACCCAACGCCATCTAATCAGTATTTTAACAAAAATTTCTTAAGATGGCGCTTCTAAGGTAACTCAAATAAGGTTACTGTATCGAGAAGGTAGCGCCAACTTTCTATCTCTTTTAATTTGGGGTAAATCAAATTAATTCATAAACTCCTTAGCAACAGTAACTTGTTATGTACGAGAATCTATCCTTTTTCTTCTTTAGCGTTTCATCGCGTCCTTTTTAATTTCGGGGGCGAAGCCGCGGAAATGAATGGCGATACCTTCTAAATACAGTGACCTTAAACTCAAATACCGTTACTAAATAATTACAGTACCGCAATCAGCCGTCATTTTAGTGCAAAATATTGGCGGGAAATTTAAATGTCCAATGCTATCAACCACACACTTGGGTATTTTAACCTTTCATTTGACAGGTGTTAAGTTTGATTAGACTTGCCGGAAAGAAATGACGACCATTTAAGTTTGACGGAAAGAAAGTGAATAGAAAAGTTCTAGTGTGAAAACGTTTTCTTAATCTTCCACATTAAACATATGGATTGCAGTACTGTACTTATTTAGAACTGAAAACGAAAATGGTCACTGAAAGCGGTCACTGAAGTTGGCGAAAGTGGTCACTGAATTGACGAAAGTGGTCACAAAAGTTGATGAAAGTGGAAAGTCGGCCATTTTAGTGCAGAAACGTGGTTTCTTTATCTTACACATTAAGCATATGGATATGCAGTACTGTATTTATTTAGTGACTGTAAACTCAAATGGTAGGATCACCTTGTATAACAATCTTATTTGCCAGTAGCCGAACGGTCATTTCTTCACCCCTGGCATTAAGCATCGTAATAAAGGCGTTTAACGCGCGTCGCGGGGTATAAATAAGTCATCGGCCAAAATGCCAACACAATTACGGAACGCGAGTTATTTTCCGGCGAGCACGGGCCGAAACAGGTGTTCGGCAGAAGGTATACGTAGGAGTCAGCTGGAACCGACAGTTGCGGCCTTTTGCTCCCTCAGAACTACCCCGATATTAATTTATAACGTCTTACGTTTCAAGCCGACCGAACGCATCAAAGTCGAAGAAGAAATTCAATAGCCAATTTTTCTTTTTTTGATCACGCAGTATAAACCAGACGATAAAAAACAAGAGACGCACGCGTGCCTGCTTACGTTAATTAACAAAAGAGATTAACCACAACAAATCAGACGAAATTTGACGTTTAAAATCCGTTACGCCAATAATTTTTTTATCACCTGTTTTTGACAAGAAATAATGCAAAAAGAACACGTTTCTTGTCACATGGTATAAAATCGCCAAATGAACCAAAAGAGACGCTTGTTTTCTCACGCGAATCATCCAACTAGTCATTTTTTTTTGATTACGCGGTACATTCGGCAAGTAAATCGAAACAAAGGAGGTAATCCACATCGAGTGAGAAAAAAACTTGACACTTAAAACCCGCTAAGTCAATTGTTATTTTTTTATTTGGCAAGAAGTAAAGCAAAAGAGGGCGGCATTTCTTGTCACGTAGAAAAACATAAAAACGCTTGTTCTATCACGTGATCAAGGTAGAAAAATGTTGACATTAAGCTCGCGAAGCCAATTTTCTTTTTGATCACGCGGTATATTTGACAAGTGAATGAAACAAAGGAGGGTTAACCACATCAAATGAAAAGAAATTTGACAGTATTTAAAATAAAAAAAAGATAATAATTAAGCCAATTATTATTAAGTTTGATCACATGTTATATCCGGCAAGATATCAAAAAAAAAGGTATTTTTTTGTCGGACAGAATAAATCGCAGATCAAAACAAAAGAAACGCTTTTTTCGCTTACGCTGGTCATCAAACTAGAAGAAATTTGACACTTAACCTTCGTGAAGCCAATTTTTTTTGATGAATGAATGAAGCAGAGAAGGCTAACTAAATCAACTTGACATTTAAAATCCGTTAAGTCAATCATTATTCTTTTGATCACACATTGTATTCAGCGAGAAATAAAACAAAAGAAGGTATTTTTGTCCCTCAACATAAAACCGCCAATCGGACAAAAGTAACGCCTTTTCTTGCCGACGCTGGTCATCAGACTAGAAAAAACAAGCAAAGCGAAAAGAAATTTGACATTTAAAACGGGTTTAGTCAATTATCATTTTTTGATCACACGCTGTATTTAGCAAGAAACAAAACAAAAGAGGGTATTTTTTGTCCCGTAGCATAAAATCATCGATCAAAACAAAAAAGCGAGGGTTTGCTTATGTCTACGTTAGTCAATGAGCTAGAAAACATTTGACATTTAAGCTCAAGAAGTCAATTGTTTTTTATCATGCGGTACATTCAGCAAGTGAGTGCTTTTTGTGTCACAGCTTCAAATCGTCGGTCAAAACAAAAGAGACGCTTGTTTTCTTAATGCATTCATCAAACCCGAACAAATTTTGTCATTAAGCTTGTGAAGTCAATTTTCTTTTTTGATCACGCGGTATATTCCGCAAGTAAATGAAACAAAGGAGGGTTAACACCATAAAAGAAAAAAAAATTGACATTTAAAATTAAAAAAAATTATTAAGTCAATTATTATTAAGAAATAAAATGAAAGAAATAAATTGACTTAAAATCGCCGATCAAAATAAAATAAACGCTTTTTGCTCATGCTGGTCATTGAAATAGAAAAAATTTGACACGTAAGCTTCAATTTTCTCTTTGATCACGCGGTACATTCGGCAAGTGAAAGCAAAGAAGGTTAACTAAATCAATTCGACATTTAAAACCCGTCAAGTCAATCATTAATTTTTCTGATCACACGCTGTATCTACCAAGAAATAAAACAAAAGAAAGTATTTTTTGTCCCTCAAGATAAAATCGCCGATAAAAATAAAAGAAGTGCTTTCTTTGCTCACGCTGGTCTTCAAACTAGAAGAAAAATGCAAAGCGAAAAGCAATTTGACATTTAAAACAGGTTCAGTCGATTATTACTTTTTGACCACACGCTGTATTTAGCAAGAAATAAAACAAAAGAGGGTATCACAGCATAAAATCGGCGATCAAAACAAGAAAACACCGGCTTGTTTACATCGGTCAACAAGCTACAAAAATTTGACATTTAAGCTCAAGAAGATAATCTTTTTTTGATTATGCGGTATAAAAAATAAAACAAAGGGGGGGGTATTTTGTCCCACAGCAAAAAATCGTCGATCAAAACAAAAAATGTCGGTTTGCTTCCGTCAATCAACAAGCTAGAAAAAATTTGACATTTAAGCTCTTGAAGTAAAATTTTTGACAGGAAATAAGACAAAAGATGGCGACATTTTTTGATCGTGTGGTAAAATCGCTGAGCAAAACAAAAGAGATGCTTGCTTAGCTACAACCTTTGACATTTAAGTTCGTGAAGCCAATTTTTTTTTATCATGCGGTACATTTGGCAATTGAATCGAGCGAAGGAGGACATTGTGGGTGGTTCACGCGTGCCACAAAGTGCGTAACGTCTAATAATCGTCACGACGTCGGAATCGGAGACCCAAATTGCTAATGTGTGTGTTTTCTTCGGCGGTTGCAAAACGTCGGAGATCCTCCGCGATAGCGCTAGAAAGTTCGGGCGGACGGTTGCGCAACTGTTGTGCAGAGCCGGTGCACCTGGATACGCCCGGCCTATGTCGAAAGCAATATTTAACAGCAACAACAAAAAGGGAATTGAACGCAGATACGCGCGCGTGGCCGTGGCCCAAATCGCCCGACTGCAAGCAATTATTATGTACGGTCGCAGGCGGAAGGCACGAAAACGAAATTCGTCTCGATTAGCAGGCGATGACGACGACGTCAATTTCAGCGACCTGCGCAAGTTGACAGCACTGGTAATCTGTCAAAATCGACGCGAGGAAAATCTCTTTGCCCCCAACATCGTGTTCGTTGATAATTTTTGCGTGATCGCTACAAACTGATAGTATTCACAAACCTATCAAATTCAAAAGTGTTTGACAGGTGTCAAAATAACGTAGTTTTACATCAATTAATAATTCACTCAACCAGTGTCACGGCAACGCATCTATAAATCAAGTCGGCCGGCCCCTCAAAGTTGATAGCGCTGCCAAATCTATCAAATGCAAGCGTTTGACAGATAAGGAAAATCACATTGTAATGATAGCCAATTTAGCCGATCACTTTACAACAAGTAATTTAATTTAATTACTGTAAGTAATTTCATAATGACGGGTAAACTGTGCGAGTTGACAGTTTTGAAGTATCGGTCAAATACAAGCTTTTGACATTTGAGGAAAACTACGACAGTCAACTTACTCTTAGAATTCGTTGTGATGACATTTTTGGGTGCTAATATTCATGTCTCGATTAGCGTAGATTGTAAATCTTCCGCCAACCTGTGCACTGATGACTGTCAAGTCAACGAGTTGGCTTAAATTTAGAGCGAAATTCCCGTAAACTTTCTTACGCAAATCGAATGAGTTACTATGTATTTTGATGAGCCAATAAATCTATAAAAAGAAAAGCAGAAAGCCTATAAAAAAGCAGAATTCCAAATTCCCGCAAGCAAAGTGGAATCGTTGTTTTTCAAAAGAAATTCCGAGCAAGCAATACATATGAGACTAAGGTTTTTAATCTGTCGGCCAAGACGCGATTTGAAGCTCAGCTCCTTCGATTAAAAATTCCCACATAAATTTAACAAAAATTCCAAAATTCCCGTGAATTTAACACCAGAAAGCGGTGTGATTGAGAAAAAGCAATTCGAATTAGATAATAAGTCGGTCAACAACCGCAAAATATTTATGTAATTTGAATAACATTTGTAATTCAAAATTTGTACATAAATTTAACAAAATTCCAAAATTCCCATGAATTTAGCACCACAAAGTGATGTGTAATTGAGAAAAACTCTAATAAAATGGTAAGTAGGGAAACTAGCTATGTGAATAACATAACCTGCAAATCAAGATTCCCACTTAAACTTTAAAAAAATCCAAAATTCTCGTGAATTTAGCACAAAGTGGTGTGATTGAGACAAAAAAGCTCTAAGTAGGAGTAAATCGATGAACTATCACAAAATTATTAATTTGAATATCATTTGTGATTCGAAATTCCCACACAAGTTCAACGAAATTCCAAAATTCCCGTGAATTTAAGACAAAGCGGCATAATTGAGAAAAAAAAACTCTTAAGTAGGTAGTAGTAAGTCGGTCAACTCCCACAACATTATTAATTTGAATAACATTTGCAATTCGAAATTCCCACATAAGTTCAACAAAATTACCAAATTCCAGTGAATTTAGTACAAAGCGATGTGATTGAGAAATTAGGTGGTAATGTCGGTCAAATACCGCAACATTATTAATTTGAATATCATTTGCAATACAAAATTCCCGCATAAATTTTGCAAAATTCCAAAATTCCCGTGAACTTAGCACCACAAAGTGATGTAACTGAGAAAAACTCTAATCAGTAAGTCGGTAAACTACCTCAAAATTATTACATAACTTGAATAACAATCGCCAATTCGGGATTCCTACAAAAACGAAATTCCAAATTCCTGTAAATTTAGAGCAAACCCGAGTTGTAATTCTTACAGTAAAGTTTTGAGCAAGCAATTGAGGCTCTTAAATTATCGCAGAAAATCTCAGCTTAATTTCCGCTAATTGCTCAAAATACCACGTAAATTCCAAATTCCCGTAAATTTATTTAGAACAAATCAGAGTTACACCTAATTCTTTTAAAGTTCGAGTGAGTACTGAGGCTCTTGAAATATTGCAGAAAATTTCCTTTAATTAATCGAGATAACACATTCCCGTGAATTTCATAAAATTTCAAATTCCCGTATTTTTCATTTAGAGCAAACCGAAGTTGTAAGTCTTTACAAGTTTTGAGTAAGCAAGAGAGAACCGAAGTTCTTAAAAAACTCGGGTAGAATTTCCGTAAATCCAGCGAAATTCCAAATTCCTGTAAAGTTGAAACAAATTAGTTTTCGCAAAGTTCTGAGAAAGCGACAGAGGATAACGTTTCTTAAACTAGTGCAACTGAGTATCCGTAAATCGAGCGAAATTTGAAATTCTCGTAAATTTAGAACTTGCACTTCTGACAAAGTTCTGCGGGCAAGTAGAACGGAAGTGTGGTTTTTAAACTATCACAAAAAAGCTCGCGAGCGGAACGAGAATCCAAATTCCCGTAAATTTAGGGCTTCCGGCAATTGAATATGAACTTAAGAAAGTTTCTATTTAAATTTCTTTTAACTCAGGAAAATTTCAAATTTCAGTCGCTGCCTTTCTTTTAATAAGCAAAGGTTTAAGCTCTGTTTGTAAAACTAATTAATTACCAAGGAAATTTAAGAAAATTAGCTAAAGGATAAAAAGCATAAATATTCCAACTTCTTCATCTTCAAGCAGTGAGGTATTCTTTTTTAATATAAAAAAAATGAAAAATTGGAAACGTTGGATTTACAAATGAAGTTTCTTCTCAGGGCGAGCGAAGCACAAAATGGCGGGCGCCGTAAAAATTGAAAACGCCGCAGTTTACGGGCGAACAAAACCGCGCCTTATTTAAAAGAGCAAAAAACCAAAACGAAGAAGAAGAAGAAATCAGGCGAACGCGGATGCAGGAGATTTTCAGATTATCAGAGACGTACTTGACAGAATGTGGAACCATTCATGCGGACGGACGATTCCGCAATATTTATCACGTCAGGGAAATTCCGTTACATTACCTTCCAATCAAGTCATGGTTTATTTTGACAATAAGAAGAGAAGAAAGAAAGAAGGTGGTCCAAAAAATAAAAAACAAGTGCGAGAGTTTGCCTTTTAAGGTTCAATTAGTTTTGGTATTAAAATAGGTGGTAATTTGGTTTTATGGAGTAAAGTTGATTTTTTTTCTTTCTTTTGAGGTTTGAGTTTTGAATGGAATACCTTGTGGTACCACTGTGCAAGTGGCGTGCGCCGAAGCGTTCACGTCCAGGTCTGTGTAGGTCTGTACGGGGCAGTCCCCGTAGAACGGTTCACTGGTATTATTGACTAGATCCAACACCTGTAGCACCATGGTGCCCTTGGTCGGCTCCGTGGTTCCGTTTACGTCACTACCGGTGAAAACGCAACCGTTCGTCGAAGAGCGCGGCTTAGAACTGGTTACCTGCCGCGAACGTATTCACTGGGGTCGAGGTCCCCACCCCAACCGATCGACAATACCGGAGCTTTCAAGAAGACACCCAGAGACAGACGAGGAGCTTTTCACGCCGCTTCTCTGTATATAACGAGGAACTCTCTCTAATTTAATCTTCTCGGTAGGAAAGAATTTGTTACTAGTTTTTTTTTTTACTTATTTTGGGGGCCCCGATGAAGTTGTCCGAAAGTAATTAATTTTTTCCGTAATAAACTAATTAGAAATTAAAAATGCGTCGAGGCCCACAAACGCTTCGACGTTCCCGAGAGAGGAGAATTAATGAGATTTATTAATAGCTAATTAAATTAGGCGAATGGACGCAAAAAAGAGTCAAAAAATTACCTTATTGGCTACTTTCGACGTTACGTTCCACTTCAAAATCTTCCGCAAACACTTCAACCTTCAATTATATAACAGTCCAGTCACATTAAGTGTTCGAAAAACAGAAAAAGTTACAGTCAAGCACTTTATTCGCTGTTTTCAACGTTTCGCTATTCATTTAGGGTATTATCGATATTAAAATCTTTTGACATTTCGTTACTTACTTAGGGCATTATCATGTAAAATGCTCTGAAATTAAAATAATCGCAACTTTTCAACGTTCGAACAACGACTACTCACACTATCATTCGAACAGAAAGAAGAAAAAGCAAAGAATAAAACTTGATTTATTTTTCAAACGTTTCGTTAATTATTTCGGGTATTATCGATATTAAAATCGTCAGCGAAAACCCGTGCACTTTAAACTTTATTTTAACTTTCGACGTTTCGTTACTTATTTAAGGCAGTATCATGTCAAAAACTCCCAACATAAAAATAATATCAACTTTTCGACGTTCGAACAACAGGAAAAAAAAAAGTAAAAAAAAAGTTTCGCTTTTCATTTAGGGGTATTATCGATATTAAAATCGCCAGCAAAACATGTGAACAATAAAACTTTGTCGTAACTTTCGACGTTTCGCTATTTACTTAGACCTTTATCAAGCAAAATGCTCCCAAAATTAAATTAATCTCGACTTTTCGAACAACTCTTCGACGTCCGAACAACGGTCAATCACATTGCCGTTTAAACAGAACAAAGCAAAGTAAAAAACTTCATTTATTAATTTTTTTCAATGTTTCGGTATTTATTTACTGCATTATCGTGATTTTGACTTAAAAAAAAACTGAGATTCATCGACGTGTGCAAAGAAAATTACTGAAATTAATCATATCAAGTAACCAGGTACAAGAAAGTGCAGTATTTTATAATGTTCGACGTTTCGCCATTCATTTACGTCATTTTCGTGTAGAGTATTTCGGTATTGGAACGATCAGCAGTTTAAAGAGAAACTTAAATCAATTCTTGTAAAATTGTATTATATTAAAAGTGAAAAAATGAAAACAATGCAAACGTACTCTTTTTTTGCACCTTTGAACGTTTCGTCGCTTATTTACGCTTACGCGTATTATTTTACGCTTATTATTTTCTTGCAAATCATTCTAACATATAAGCACGGCCAATAAACTCTTACAGATTTCAAATGAGAAATTATTAATTAAACAAACAAACAAAAAAACAACTTGATTTCAACGTTTCGTCGCTAATTTATCGACTTCTTCTAATTTACTACCTTTTCACAGAGAATTACTTTAATAAACGCTTTGCAAGATGTTGAGTTAAGATTTAGCATTTCATCTTCTAAATTCACTTGAAAAACATTAATAACATAAAAAAAATAAAAACAAATGATCATTTATCCGAGTTTTTTTAAATTGTAGTAAATCGGTCACAGCCGTCGTTCGGGCTCACGTTACAATTCGATTGTTTCGGTTTGACTTACGAACTTTAAAGTGACTTCGTAACAGCAAAAATTTGACGCCATCTATAAGAGTTAAACAATAACTTACGAACTTTATTGAAGATTTCAAAACAGTAAAAAATTAACGCCATCTATAGTCCTGAAGCCGAATTGAATTCGATTTCAAAACTGCAAAAAATTATTAACACCATCTGTAGTCTTGAAAACGAACCAGATCAACATGTTAAATAATAACTTACGAACTTTATTGATGATTTCAAAACAGTAGAAAATTAACGCCATCTATGGGCTTGAAGCCGAATTGACTTCGATTTCAAAACTGCAAAAAATTATTAACGCCATTTGTAGTCTTGTGGTCGAACCAGACCAAAATGTTAATAAAAGAAGTCGGTTGATTTGGTTAATTCATTTGTTTCAGATTGACTCGTGAACTTACACGTGATGTCAAAACTGCAGAAAATTAACGCCATCTATAATCTTGAAGACGAACTTGATTTCAGAGTAGCATAAAATTAACAACTACAGCCATGAAGTCGAACCAGACTAAGATGTTAACAAAGAAAGTCAATTCAATTCAATTCAATTGTTTCAGATTGACTTATGAACTATAACGTGATTTCAAAACTGAAGAAAATTAATGCCATTTATGATCTTGAGACGAACTTGATTTCAAAGTAGTATAAAATTAACGCCATCTGGAGTCTTGAAGCCGAACCAGACCAAAACGTTAATAAAAAAAAGTCGATTGTTTTGGTTTGAGGTATCAACTCAATTGTTTCAGATCGACTTATGAACTTTAAGGTGATTTCAAAACAGCAGAAAATTAGCACCAACTTGATTTCAAAAAGTAAAATTAACGCCATTTACAGTCTTGAATTCAAACAAGACCAAAACGTTAATAAAGAAAGTCGATTGATTTGGTTTGAAATATCAATTGTTTCAGATTGACTTATGAACTTTCATGTGATTTCAAAACCACAGAAAATTAACGCCATCTACAGTCTTGAAGTTGAACCAGGCCAAAACGTTAATAAAGAAAGTCGATTGACTTGGTTTGAAGTATCAATTAATTCAATTGTTTCAGATTGACTTATGAACTTTCACGTAATTTCAAAATAGCAGGAAATTAACGCCGTCTATGGTCTTGAAGTCGAACCAGGTCAAAATGTTAAAAAAAAGAAAGTTGATTGATTTGATTTGAAGATTGAAGTATCAATTCATTTCTTTCAAATTGACATATAAACTTTAACGTGGTTTCAAAACTGTCGCTTCATGTCTTTACTCTCTCTTTAAAAAGGACTCTGCCATGCGGCAGAAATTAACGCCATCTATTATCTTGAAACCGAACTTGATTTCAAAATTGTAGAAAATTAACGCCATCTATGATCTTGAAGCCGAACTTGATTTCAAAATTGTAGAAAATTAACGCCATCTATAATCTTGAAGCCGAACTTGATTTAAAAATTGTAGAAAATTAACGCCAACTATAATCTTGAAGCCGAACATAATTTCAAAGTTGTAGAAAATTAACGCCATCTATAGTCTTGAAACGGAACACGACTAAAATTTAAATTTAAATATTCGTGTGACGATTTTTATATGTTTTATTATTACTTACAGGACTATCCTACATTTTTTAAATACATAGTAGTAAGTCAGAATATAGTTAAATTTAAAATATTTTTTAAATTTTTTTCCTCACTCAGAGTACTGCATTTAAAAAAATTTTTTTTTGTCGCATCACAGAGCCGCCTTCAAATTAGTTTCGGATATTTAAATATTTTCTTAGCATTTTTGGACTGCAAGTGTGTAGCATATCGAAACTTCCTTATTCTTTTTTTCTTTATTACTGAATTTTATTGAATAGTAGGATAAAAAAAATTCTGCATTTCGTAAATATAACAACTTAAAGGAGCAAGGACGTTCTCTTTCGTCTTCCATCCACCCGGCAAATTTCAGGTGGCGGTGGTGCAAGATGCGTTCAGAATGCCCACCGAAGGCGTACACACCCGTCCCCGCGCCGTTTCCGAATGAATGGCGGTGAATGCGCATTGTACAACTTCCGGTGCTGGAAATACGGCAACCTGACACCGAGAACACGTGATTTGCTTACTGTACCTGGACGGTGGATTTACAACGCGCTTTTCGCCTAATCAAAGGCCGAATTTAATCTCGACGAAGAATTTGAATAATTCACTCCGTAATAAGATTAGGAAAGTGACCGGAAGTCGCCGGGCGAGATAGCATCTCTCCCGATTAAAAATTAAATAAATAATCGAACGACGCCGAGGCGGGAATAATAATTAATTTCTTCTTAACAAATATGTACGTAAACGAACAAGGTCGAAATTTGGATTCGATCTATTTTTAAAAATCATTTTCTGTATAAGAAACTTTATCTGGAACGCAACGTTTGTTGCTGTTTGTTTGTTGTTGTTGTTTGCTGCTTGTTAATTATCTACTGTTAAATTGCAACGACGCGGCGCGCATCTGCTTCTTTAACAATCGTAACAATTGGTAACAATCGATATAAACTAATAAATTTTTTAACGCCACCACTATCCGTTTAAAGAATTCAAATAAAAAGTAAAAGAAATAAATACGATAAAATTTAGATGGCGCTTATTTTAGCTGTATTCTTAAAAAAATGAACGTCGTCTTTCTGGTTCAGCTTAGGCAATCAAAACGGAAAAAAGTAGATAAAATTTGTTTATTTTTCTTTTCTTTTGTCTGTACAAATAATGTACACATAATAACTGATAGACCGAAGCAGTTTTGAAATTTCTGTGGGGAAGATATTGTGTTGAGTATCTACAAAAATTCAAGACGAAATGTAAATAAATAACAAAGATATAAGCACTCATATTATGGCAATTTTTTACACTTAAACATCAATATTTTACAAACTCTTAAGTAAAACAAAATTTTTGGTTGTTACCTATTCGTTATGCGTACTTTCGAAATATGTAAAAATATACTGGGTTTCCATTTACAAAAATTTTACTTTGGTATGGCTCTCAGTTACTGAGCACTCTGTATAGCCAAAAATTATTTTATGAAGTAGAGCTGACTGAGTTACATCTTAGCTCGTTATATATATCTTATATACTACAGACGGTAGAGAAGACCGCGGCACTCGATGGACACGCTGTAGATAGTACAGAATTTGACATATAGTACAAAATTTTAGTATATCACATTTGGGAATCAAGGATGGTCAGGTTCAGAAAAGGCACAAGTGCCAATCTGCTCTTCCACCCGACCTTTAAAATTTATTAAGAAAACTTGAAAAATCATAACTTATACATCCAGAATGGTGGTTTTAATTTTGAATATTTCTTATACTTTTGAACATTTCTTATAATTTTTGAAGATTTTCAATAAATTAAAATGAATTAAAATTATGTAACTACTAGAAGTAGTAAACAGAAAAGTTATTTCTTGCACTGAGATTTTTTGTAGTCCTCATTTTCTTTATTTCGCTTTAACTTGACGCGGAAACATTTCCGGCCACAACTTTATTAGTAAAAGTTGCTTAAATACATGCCCTCTACTTCTGAAAATTAGGAACAGTTTTTCTGAGACAGTCTGCATATGTAATTGAGAGTAAAAAGCCAAAATAATTGTCTAAACGAAAAACAAAAAAATAAAGAAAGACAGAGAGGAGAGAGACGCTTTGTAGTTTGCACTCTTGATTTTTTTAATGAATGAAACCTAATCTTTTGAAAACAAAATGCAGCATCGAAACGGTCATTTGTTTATCATTTGTATACAAATTGTGAAAGAACCTAACTGACGTGTGAAAATTAAAATTCTTGTTTTTTTGCGGTTTCTTCTTCAGGCTCTTGTTTGTTTGTCTTTTGTTATAAATTTCGTAAAAAAAGTGTCGAAAATTTACAAACTTCAAATTAACTTTAACTTTAAAAATTGAACAAAATTTAAGCTTCTTTCTTAAGAAATAAGGAATAGAAGTGATAATAAAAAAATAGAGATTCTTTTGTTATTTACCCAACCCAATTCATCTCAAATTGTGAATGTACGAAATTGAAGGAAAATGAAAACTTTTTCTCTTTGCTTGCGGTTTCTTCTTTACGTTATCTTTATTTAGTTATCTAGTATTTATGCTTTCGTCAAAAGTTTCGTAAAAAAAAATTACAGTAAACCTTAAATTAATAATTAAAAATAGAAACAAAATGAAACTCTTTTTTCAAAAAAAGAAAAAAAAAAAGAAAGAAAAATTAAAACCAAATCTAAATTTATTTGGTTATATTTTATGTATTTATTTATTTTCTTTGTTTTAAGCAAATTTGAAAACTCCAGTAAATACCCAACCCAACCCATCCCAAATTATGAATGAACGAAACTGTAAGAAAATTAAAATTTTTTTTGCGATTTCTTCTTCGGGCTTTAAAAATAGGAACAAACTTAAGTTTTTTTGCAGAAAAAAGAACCAACTCCAAATGTGTTTGGTTTTATTTTATTTTTTCCTGCTTTATCTGGTTTTAAGCAAATTTGAACTCCAGTAAACAGGAAAAAAAATGATAATAAAAAAACCAAAATTCTCTTGTGAAAGAAACAAAACTGAAAGAATATTACAATTCATTTGTGCTTTTGCGATTTCTTGTTCAGGGTTTTGTTTATTTGTGCATTCGTTATAAATTTTGTAAAAAAAGTGTCGGAAATTTACGACTTGATTTGTTTCTAGTTTGAACCAAAATTGCAAAAGACACAAAATTTAAATTCATTTGTTATTTTGCGATTTCTTCTTCATGTTTTTGTTTATTTGTGATTTCGTCATAAATTTCGTAAAAAAATGTCGAAAGCAAACTGCAAAATAACTCTAAAAATAACTTTAAAAATCCAAATGTATTTGGTTTCATTTTCTATTATCATTTTCCCCCTACTTTATCTGGTTTTAAGCAAATTTGAGCTCCAGTAAACAGGGAAAAAATGATAATTAGAAAAAGCGAAATTCTTTTGTTATTTTATCCAACCTAATCTAACGTGAAATCCAATGTGACAGAAACGAATCTGAAAGGAGATTAAAATTCATTTGCTCCCTTGCGATTTGTTATTGTTATTATTATAATTATTCTATGTTAATGCCAATCGATGTAGAATTTGATTCTGTATCTCATGATATGAAAATATACAGGCTGTTCTATTTACGAAAGTTGAGTTTTGGGCAGTTAAACATAATGACCTTCGACACCATATTGTGACCACCCTATGAATTTTTCAGGGATAATTAGGATATGATTTGAAAGTCTGAACATTAAATTTTTAAACGACATGTCACTTGTCACTTGAATCTTTAAATTTGAAATTGGCTTAAATACATTGTCTTAAATGAAAGGTCACCAAAACAATTTTTTAAATAAATTTCAAGATATCTCAAAATCGGTTACATTTAGGTATAGGGAAGCCTTAACATTTTTTATTTAAAATAATGTGTAGAATCAGAATTTGCAATAAAAAGCATAGCATTCCATTTAAAATAAGAAAGTTAACGGCGACTACCGGTATAACCGGAAGTGATATAAAAGTGAAAATATTTTAATCTGAAAGATCGCTTCCTCGAAAACTTTTAATAGGCCACTCTATTTGGGAGACCCTGTAGAAACAAAATTAAGTTTTTCTTAAAGAAAAAAAAAGGGGTAATCAAAACAAAATCTAAATTTACTTTTATATGTAGTCTCATTAATCTTTTTGTTTTAAGCAAATTTAATCTCCGGTGAATAGAAAATAATGATAATAAAAAAAATCGAAATTCTTTTGTTATTTTACTCACGTGAAAAAAAAATCCCTTCCTCTTTCATTCATCGGGTGATTTTTCTTTTTTAAAAAAGAAAATACCTTGAGCTCTCACCAGCTCAAACAATCATAAATAAATCCACTTTTATAATGCGCCAAATCTTGCCAAACATTACAATTGGGAATCATGTACAAAAAAAACTCATAAATAAAGGCCGTTGTTGATGGCCGTTTGAATACGCCTTTTCTTCGCTTTGTTTACCGAAAATCGCGACACGCTGTTGTGATAAATCGCGCTTGTTAAGCAATGTCAACACGAGAAAAGATCGTACTTATTTATTATTTTATGGCTTATTTCCGTTTCCGCCCAGCACCGCGCCTTAGAGATAGCGGCGCTATCGTGCGCTCACAGAAACGGCTCCTTATCGATGTTGTTCTTACAAAACTTGAGGAGGGTAGTCCACTCAGAAGTGCTCAGGCCTTATCAGAATCTACAGACGTCCCATTGAGAAACTCCAAAGATTAATCGCAAATCGCAAAAACAAAGGCGATTATACCACTCTTTTTTTTATCACGCGGTAGTTTCATATTTGGATTTAGTCATCATTATAATCCATCGTGGATTGATAAGATTCTCCCGTGAAATGCAAAATATTAGTTTTTACCTGGAATTACAGGGTCGTCTTTATATAAGAAGGCGGGCGATAAAGTACATATGTATTGAGCAAATATTGAGCGCAAACAAAGGTCTCAATGCGAGTCATATTTGTCGAGGCAAAAAAAAGAGAACACGAAATAGTTGATTACATGTAGAAATTGATGAGTACGGCTTTATCTAGTGTTATTTACACAAGACATCCTTCAAGAACAAAAGAAAAACACGCCCAAAATAAATAAAAGTGGTATGATCAAGAAAAAATTTCGCAGGAAAGAAGAAACAAAAATCAAAAACAAAATAATTCTCCAGCGATATACCGCGTGATCAAAACCACGAGGAGGCTTGCTCCATTTTTATGCTTCTATGAAGTTGAAGCTTTTTGCGATTTATTTCTTGGGAGAAATAATTTCTTTCTTTTTTTTTATTCTACAATCATGAACGTCACATGCAGGCCACTAATTACAGTGACCACACAATTAAGAACGTTATCAAATCAGGTCGCAGTGCGGTTTCCGGTCTAATCTCCGCAGATAGAAAATTTTATTTACTTTCCGCTATCAGCGCTCGAACTTCGTAAATCAAAAATAAAAAAAAAAAACTCGGAAGGAGGAAAATACGCGGTGGGGAAAACGTCGACGGAAAACAAACGAAAATCACCACTGTGATTTAATCCTTTTTTGGATCGATCAATGAAACATAAAATCAATTCAAATCAACTTCCCGTTCTTTGGTTTTTTCGATTGTTTTTAAAACTTGAAACAGTTGAATTTTAACGTACTACTTGACGACGACTGAAACAATTTTGTTCCACTTTTAAATTACAGATGGCGATGGTTTCCAACGGTTTCATTACTAGAAGCAAAAGTTCATTTAAAACCAATCATTACAAATTTAGGGTTAGTAGCACTATAGATGGCGTTCATATTAAAACTTCAATGTTTATTAATCAAATTGAAACCGAAACAGTTGAAATACTTATACTTACTCAACAGATTTGTCGATTTAGTCCCGGTTTCGAACTCAAGATGGTGCTGGTGATCGAATGCTTCAAATTGTTCTAATTAATTTGCAACAGCTTTCCATTACGAGTTTTTATTTCGAACCGACGCGACGTCAATTAATTCACGCATTTGTTAATTAAGTTCGTCTTTCAAACTCTCGATGGCGCTGATTTTCGATGTTCTGGCAGCTTCTATCATTCTAATTCTAATTCAGATCTAACGACGCTTTAAAAAAGGCTAAAGTGGAACGTTAGACGTTTATCAAATTAGTTCGAATTTCAAATCTCAGATGGCATTAGAGAAACATTTAGGCAAATTTTAAAGTATCGTAGCTTTTGTAATTGTAATTCGAATTCGTTTCTAACGACGCTTTAAAACAGTTGAAGTTGAAATCAACTGAACAGCAGATTTGTCAAACCAGTTCGAATTTAAAATCATAGATGGCGTAAGCCAAAAATTAAACAATTAAACAGTTAATTCAGTTAATAACAGAAATTCAGTTCTAACGACGTTTATTAACGACCTGAAGTGGAGTCACTTAAATGATATTATTTGTCAAATTAATTCGAATTTCAAATCTCAGATGGCGTTAGCGAAAAAAGACAAATTTCAAAGTATTGCAGCTCTTATAATTATAATTTGAATTAATTTGTAATGACGCTTTAAAACAGTTGGAGTAGAAATCAACTGAACAGCAGATTTGTCAAACCAGTTCGAATTTAAAATCACAGATGGCGTAAGCAAAAAATTAAACAATTAATTCAATCAAATTCAGTTCTACTGACGTTTTATAACGCCCTGAAGCGGAGTCACTCAAATGATATTATTTGTCAAATTAGTTCGAATTTCAAATCGTAGATGGCGTTAGCGAAACATTAAACAAATTTCGACAAAGTTAGATTATTTCAAAGTATCGCAGCTTTTGTAATTATTATACTTCGAATTCATTTCTGATGACGCTTTAAAACAGTTGAAGTGGAAATCAACTAAACAACGAACTTGTCAAACCAGTTTGAATTCCAAATCATAGATGGCGCAAAAAAAACGGCTGTTAAACAAATCTAGGCAGAGTTCGATTATTTTTAATTATCGCAGCTTCTGTAATTAAATCGAATTCAGTTCTAATGATGCTCTTAACGAGCCGAGTGGAGTCACTTAAACGATATTGTTTGTCAAATTAGTTCGAATTTCAAATCGTAGATGGCGCAAGCAAAAAAATCGAACAAATCTAGACGGAATTCGATTACTTCAAGTTCTCGCAGTTTCTCAAATGAATTCGAATTCAGTTCTAATGACGCTTTAAAACTGCTGAAGTGGAAGTCAAACTAAACGACAGATTCGTCAATTCAGTTCGAATTTCAAATCTTAGATGGCGTAAGCAAATTAAATAAAATAAGTTTCGATGGAGTTCGGAGTAGATGACGCTGGAATATTTAAAGAAGCGTTGTTAAAATCGATAGAATATTAAATTAGAAAGTGGAAAGTATAAACAAACATTCTCAAGGTCGATTTGTTTCATATTAAACAACTAAATGGCGCCTGTTTCATAAATAAGCGCGCCATCTGTTATGAAAAAAAAAAAATAGTACGGTGATAATCAGAGAGTGAACAACCTGTATAATAGTGATTTGGTCAAATTGACTTGTGTCAAAACGCTTTTTCTCGTGTACGGTGAAAACACTGAAATTAGCGCCATTCTATTGTGGATAGCGCGGTCAAGAAAAATCTTCTCAAGATTGATTTCATTCTTGGCCACCAGGTGGCGCTAATTTTTAATAAATTAGATTCATTTAATATCGTATCAAATAAAAGAAGGTCAAATCGGATAGAGTTGTTGATGGTGTAATTAGCGGCTAATTTTCTGAAAACGATGTCATACGCTAGATGGCATCGATTTTAAATGTCAACGCGACACCTAGTTCGAAAAATCAAATTGAAGTGATAAATTCGACAAATTAGTAAGTACAGCCTAGTTTTGAATTTGACGCAGTTTTGAATGTGACTTTGGATCTGTTTTTTTTTGTATACAATATGTCCGAAATCAGCGCCATCTACCGCGGATAACGCATTCGAAAATAATTGACTTACAATTAATTATAATCTACAGCTGATATCGCAATGTTTTTTCTTTAACGTCACACTAAATAATGCTACTTTCAAAATCAGCGCCATCTATATCATGATTCTTAATAAGGTATAACTTCACAATTCCCGAAACATGAGCCATTGAAACCACAAAAAAAAGGGATACCACCTGTCATTGTGTCATTGATAATTTTGAAATGTGATCTTGGATCCGTATGTTTTTTTTCTTTGCATATAATTTAAACGAAATTAGCGCCATCTACCGTGCATAACGCAATCAAAAATGATTGGCTTACAATTAATTGTAATCTACAGATATCGCAATGTTTTTTTTTTTAATGACACACTAAATAATGCTACCTTGACATTTTGGAAATCAGCGCAAAATAGTGCTAATTTCAAAGTAGCGCCATCTATATTTCATTTCGTTTCTTAATTAGAAGGACTACCACTAAAACCCTACAATAAAACATGGATATTACAATGTTTCTTTTATCTATAGCGGTAGCGCTCATTTAGGGTACCTATATTAAAGAGGGTAAAGACATGAGCGCCATTAACAGGCCAAAGTGAAATTAAAAAGTGTAACGGGCTTTTACCGTCCTGCCTCATTTTTTTCGATACTTAGAAATTACGAGTAGGATACCTATATTAAGACGAAAAAAAATAAAGGAAAATGGAAAAAGCCCGTTATTTTTACATTTTTTTATTTGAATTTGGCCTGTTAATGGGAATTGATACACACTATGTCTTTACCAAAGATTAACAAGAAAGATAGGAATGTTAGGGTTCCTAGCTAAGGCTAGTATCTTTACGCCATCTGGTAAATTAGTGCAAATCATAACCAAGGCTATGGCGTTATTGGGTTCATTTTTCTTGTTTAAAATTTTGAAGTATACGATCCACAGCCATTCAAGAATAAATTAACCAGCCGAGAATACGTAATTATTTAATATTAAAAACATTTATGGCCAGTTGCACCAAACACTTAAACTGAACTTAAATTTAATCAGCGTTTATAATGTGACATTTGAGGTTACACGACATTGTGAAAGTCATATTCTAAGTAACGCTTAAAGTTAAGCAGAGCTTAAGAGTTTGGTGCAACTGGCCCTTAAAGTAACACACACTTGTCCTCAACCAATTTAGAGTTTATTGAAAATGACACCAAGAAATATTTGCAGAATTTTGTAGTAAACAACCAAACGAGGATTTCCCTTTGTTAAATAAAATTGTAGCTGATCATTTTTTTCATGACAGTTATTAATTTTTTAATAAATTAAATCCGTGGAAATTAAAAAAAAAATGAGGAGAATCGCAAACATCAAAAAATTAAATCTAAACAATATAGATAATTATCATAGTAGGCTGTACTTAAATAAAACGACGTGGCTAAACGTCCGCCGGCGGAACCATGCATTGCATTTCGAAATTCCGCCGTCCGGCGGATTTAAATAATCTTAGCCCACAATTCCGCCGAAAATTCAACTGATTTGCGCAAGAACGGCGGAACATTACTCTAAAAACTGATAATACCGCCGAACGGCGGACTTTATTGAAGAGAATGCTTAATCCGCCGTTCTGATGTTGTGATGTTAAAGTAATTCACTATTTTAACAGTTTTATTTACAAGTTTCGAAGTTAACATACATCACAAGTGGCCGGCCACTTTTAACATGATGTATTATCAGTTTTTAGAGTAATGTCCCGCCGTTCTTGCGCAAATCAACCGAACGATCCGCCGAACGGCGAAATTTCGAAATGCAATGCATGATTCCGCGGGCGGACGTTTAGCCACTTCCTAAATAAAAACCGATTCAACGTCATATTTGACATTGTTTGCAAACAAATTCTCAAGTGAATTACTGTAAAAAGTTTGAAAATATTCAAATATTCACACCACTGTGGCCATGATGAAAATTGAAGGAAAGTTTGTGCTTTATGCGGAAGAAAAATTATATTTGGAAAGTCAAACCCGTCAAAGTTCTTAATTACCGATTCACTTCAAACCTTGCTACAAAAATTTGGGAACTCCAACTTTACTACTTAAAGGTTCATTCAGAATTGAATTAGTGCAGAAAATTAGTGCAAATAGGTACTGCAGATTGGCCGTGCAAATGTTTGACAGATGTATTTTGATGTGTCTATTCACAATCAACAGACGTTTTGCACTAAGTTGATTGTGAATGGAGACATCTAAATACATTTGTCAAACATTTGCGCGGCCAATCTGCAGTACCTATTTGCACTAATTTTATGCACTAATTCAACTCTGAATAAAGTATCATTCAGATACTTTACTGTTAACAAAAGTTTGAATGAAGAAAGCAGCAAAACTGATAAAAATATTAATTTAAATTTGGCTACTGGGGGCCCAAATATGAAAGTTGTTCTAAACCCGAAAAATTATGGCAAAAACATTTTATTTTCTACTGAATGCTTAGATAATTACCAAGTAAATTCAGGTGTTTCGTCGCATCAAATGAAAAAAAACTGACTAATTTCTTAAGATGTGGAGCTGGAAAAAAAATCGATTCCTGCCTACTACATGGCTCACGTTAACGAAACTTCTAGACATTTGGCACCTTTTTATGAAGATGGGTTGTTTGAGTTTGATGTGGAAATTAAAAATCAAAAAGAGAAGAGGCCTACTGACTGGGCTGATGCAGAAACATTATTAGAAGCGATTTTGAAAGAAAGAAATCAAACAGGTATACCTAACGTGAAAATAATAGCAGACCGAAGACAAGGTTTCTTTAAAATCTGTATGACGGTTCTTCCGGAAAATTATTCTCCTAGTTTGAATCGAGGCTTAGAAGCGGATGAGCTAAAAGCCGAATATGAAGAAAATAATCTCCAGGAAAATAGAAGAAATGTTTATTCAAAAGGAGGATCAGCTGATAAAACATGTTGGCTTACTTCGTGTAACTCCTTTTATATCTGCTTTTAAAATCATGAACAAAGTAGTTGAAAAATGTTTCACAACAAAGAAAGTGCAACCAGGATATGAGCAGGACATTTACATGCTCTCAAAGTGTTTTAAAGATACTGGTCTATCTGAAACATTGAAAATTCATGTTCTGTTCAACCATTTAGAAGATGCTATTAATTTTACTCAAAATTACGGACTCGGGCTTTGGTCTGAACAGGCAAGCGAGTCATTATACGTAGAATTTATTAAGTATTGGGACAGGTACAAAATAAACACTTTGGGAGACCCCGATTACCCAAAAAGACTAAAAAAAGCTGTTTCTGATTTTTCATCAAAACATTTCTAAAATTATTTACCTACTTATTTATCCACCTGCATATGTATTGTTAATGATCAGCTACAATTTAGATAAATGTTAATTTGTACTTGATTTTTTGTCTATTATAATGTTTCATTAACACTTTTTGATGTCATTTTCAATAAACTCAAAATTGATTGAGGACAGCTGTGAACAATTCAGGTATTAAAAAAACGAATACAAATTAAAAATTTCAAATTTTGAACATTATTGTCTAACTACAAGCATTTTGATTAAGATTAATTACAAAAATTTCAAAAATAAATAAACGTAGAACATGATAACAAAAATAAATTACTTACTAATAAACTAAGTAGGTAACTCTTTACAAACTTGCAAACCTGTGTCGGTTTTTCAATTGCGAATGAAAAGTCAAAAACCTGCCTTCTTCTCGGATAGGAAGTAAAACCGTAGGCCTATTCACCCGCTGTCAATTCTGTACGTTAAAAATCCTACCGTGGGTGGGTGGCATTCCTCCGGATTCGGCAAAATGTAACCCCACCAGTTGGCATCCAAAGGTGCAAAGCAAACCGATGCGATACTTCGCCCATTAAAAAGTAAGAAAAGAAAGTTCTTTGCAACATGTTCTTGCCATAATTTATTTGACGTTGTCATTATTATGTATGTATTGCGTATCTAAGCAAAGTAGAATAGATTAGATTCGTTGAGTACCTTCGTACGCAAAGTATGATGTTAAAATTCAATTATAAACGTAATTAACCATTTTAATGCACCACGCATTGTTATTTGAGATTTGTAATTCTCAACATTTTTACAGATTTCTAAACAACAGCATCTAGTGTCATCTAGTAAATTAGTGCAGAACTAAACATACAGGCATGGCCTTGACGATTTGAGATTCCATGCCCTGGAGTCTTTACCCTCTTTAATATAGGTACCCTACGCCGATTGCAAACGCAGTGCCATCTACATTTCGTTTCTTAATTAGAAGGAGTTACGTCAAAATCCCTAATTACTGAAAACAAAAAAAGTTTGTATATAAATTTTTTTTGTATGCACAGCATGAGCGATAGACCGATGGCCTTAACTAAAAAAAAACAGCAAAAAAATCAGTTCCATCTATTGCTAATAATGCAAAGTAAATGGACATTCACTTAGTAAACAGTCCGTACTCGTTAGATTTTTTTTGTTTGCCCCCCCCCCTACAAAAACAAGTGTCTACCTACGCCACACGAGCTGTTTTAACGGTTTTCATTCGTTTTCTTTTCAACACAGCTGTGAATTAATTATTATTATAATAATCAAAGACATGACTTTTTTCCACAGCCAGCGTCTTTTCATGTGCAAGTTTGTTGCTTGTCATTGTACCACGATTTTTCTAGAACACTCAAACACGTGCAGTTTTAACGGTTCTCGTCTTAACTCTTTTTTTCTTTTTCTTTTCAACTTTAACACAGCGTGTTCGCGAATCCTTGCCGAAAAGTATTTCACGTTTTACGCCGAAAAAGCAACTCGCGTCGGGAGCATTTCGAGATGTTGACTGAGGATAAATCAGCGGAGAAAACTATTATTGACGAATGTCGGTGAACCGGATTCCGGTTACGTAAAAATTCTATTTCGGTGCGTGGAAATCGAAGTAACTCTAGAGAGTATGTTTTATTTAAAACCGACCCTCAAAATATCTTCTTTAAGGACCGACGACTGCGCATGAGTTTACGAACGCGAACACAATCGAGAGCGCGCAAGCAGTCCGAAATCCGATAGCGATAATAATAATAATAGTAACAACATTTCGAAATTGGTCGTTTTTTGTGCGATTGCGTAATTAAAATTATTAATTCTCGATCCGCGCCGAAAATCGACAGCTCTCGCCCGTTTTCAAAGATCTTATCAGCGCTAATAATCGCTTGGAACGGTTTTTACGACGTATTCGTTTTTTTTTTTTTTTTCTTCTTAACTTCAAACGTTCAAACAAGTTACGTGAACGTAGGCTGTCACAAATGAAACGACATGCACGCATGTAACATTCCCGTCCAGTTAGAAAAGAGATGCCACCCCGATTCGTACAAAAAGACATCAATTTTGAAATAAATATACAGGCTGCTTTTTAACTTCATGCAAAAAATGGAACCAGTGAAAGTTGATATTAAGTGATAGAATGATGCAATTTTTGTATAACAATAGATTAATAAATATTATTCGGCGATCTATGAAACAGTTTTGATAGTCCCTGGCTTATTTGTATTACATAATTACGTAATCGGAGAAGTATACGTGTCAGCATCGGCTGTTTAAGTAGGTCAGTTCTCAAGTCCAGTTCATCACAGACACAGATAACAGTGTTGAAAACGTGGCCGAATTTTCTAATAGTGATTTTGTGGCCCTTTGCTAAATAGCAGATCCTTTGTGTCAATTGTGCAACGAGCAAGGGACATGGGAAATTTGAGTGCGGGTCGCGTATTATCAACGCTATAGAAGAGATTTTAGAACTTGTAGAAGAAAATTCTTGGATAAGTGTGCGGAATATTGTCAGACAATTGCATATGAAGAACTTGAAGAACACCCTGTGGGTACCATTTCAAAAATGAAAGTTGGTTGCCATAGTAATTGACACCAGGAGTTTTTGCAGTAACCCGACGTTTTGTATTAAACATTCTTTCATGACTTTTCAAATAAAAAAGTTACAGCCATTATTTGGTACTTTTGTTCCAAGAACAACAACGGATTCGTCTTTTTTTTCTTTAACTTAAAACAAGTCATTTGAGTACAGAGTACAGACCGTCACAAACGAAACGACATACACACATACATGCTTGGCCCAATCAGAAAAGAGACGGACGACGATTCAGTGAAAGACTCAATAAGTTCGTTCGACTTTCTTTTATTTTCAATTCAAAGTGTAAGGACTCAGATGCTAGACATGCGCAGACATCTCCGCTCATCAGTGGTATTCACCATACATTTTTTTGCACCTGCATTTGATATTAGTAATATGTAATTAATAGTATAATTGTAAAGGCAATAAATTGTTTCCGTAGAAATAAAACGAAGCTTAAAGTTAAACTCAGAATGAAATACTGGGCCTTAGGAATCGGAAAAAAAAACGACTTTTGCAAAAAAAAGAAATACGTAATAATTTTTTTATTGCTTTGGTGAGACAAGAATACAGAGCGTTAAAAAAACTGTATACTTTAAAAACTTTAAGGAAAAACCAAGCCCTCCGGGGAAGAGGGGGAAGTGAGGGGAGCTAACAACGGTGAAAATTAAATGAAAAAAATCGCGATCGTGTAAAACGACATTAATTTCAAAATCAGATGAATGGACAGAAAGCAGAAGCAGAAAATTTTGTGATCGTCGTTTATTTTGACAAACGACGATTTAGGCTTCTTCTTTTTTCAGATTAGAGTACCAGGCCGATTAATACAAAAAGGCACGAATTTTGGAAATCGCTGGACTTTAACAAACACGCAGTTCCTCGATTCCTAACAGATGGCGCTGCACGACTTTATTTTTACAATTTATTTTTACGTTCAGTTCAAAGCTGCAGTGATAAAGCTTTGATTTTTGTTTCAAAAAGTTGTTGTCCTAAATCGATTCGTTTAGAGAGGGCGGGAGGGAAGCACTTATCAATAAAAATGATTTGCTTTTCAGCACCTGAAATTTTTTAAATGCCAACAGATGACGCTGTTCCGCTCGATTCAAAACCATCATTAATATCATTATACAGGGAATTATTTTGCACCGTCATTTATTTATTTAAGTCAATTTATTTATTCATTCGTCTATTTATTTATTTCTTGGCCTCCCCACCTTTTAATAGATGACAGTGTACAATTTTTTTTAATGAATTGTTGCATTGTTCAATTCGCTTCCAGTTATTAATACAGTAATTAACACAGTACAAAAGTTGTTCTACGGTATTTTATTTGATCTCAATGTTGCCAACCGTCGTGATTTGTCGCTAAAAAGGCGACATTTTTAAGCTGGTGGCGACGTAGCGGTGCCTGCCGCGAAATGAACCAAGACTTTTTACGAATCTGTTTAAAATTAATTAAAAACCGGATGGTAATCAAGTGAAATGTTTTGTGTGGGGTTTGTATTACTCTCACGGTATATAGATTGTATTATAACGATTTTAAATAAATAAAAATCAAATAAATTAAAAACAAATGTAAAAAAGCCATTAAAAATACCTGAAGTTAAAGAAAAGAGAAACAAAAGACCGTATTTTACAGCGCAATTCAATAGATTATAATTTAAAAAAATTAAAAAGAATACTAGGAAAATTTAATAGATTTAACAATTTTTTTAATAAAAAGAACTATGAAAAAGTAAAGAAAACGGAATAACAATTTTTTTTTAAATACGAAACAATTATCATAAAATAATCGTCGCTCCTGGACCTCTAATAGAGGGCACTGTACGTACAACCATTTTCTTGTTGAAACATTGTTTTAATGTAGTTTGGTTCGACTTTAACTTTAAATATGTATGTAAAAGTAATCCAATAAAAACAAAAGACAATCGATTTTACAGCACAATTCAAGAGATTAATAATTTCAAAACACACTGGAAGGAAAGGTGACAAAACAAGGGAAACAAATTAAACAAAACTTAAAAATATATAGCTACCTAACAATACTATTTAAACAAAATAAAGACAAAAGACACAACAAGCAGAATTCAGTAGATTCATAAAATTAAACAATGCACAAAACCTATCGACATGTTCAAACAGATGGCGCTGTTGAATATCTTATAACAACGCAATCATTTCTTGTGACTGTTCGTTGAAACTCAATGATCTGCGGTTTTTTAATATAACCTGACAATAACCAGTGAATCACCATCACATGAAAAGAAGACTATCGGCAAGCTTCAACAGATGGCGTTGTCGAATCTTACAAAAACCCAATAAATAATTTTAAATAGGTTCAATATTTAGGCACAAATACATTTATTTTTATTTTTAAAAATCGTTAAAAATCATTACATGTGAAATTTTATTATTTAAGTAGCTACAATTTAGCGACTTTTTAAAGTTTTGGCAGCGAAATGAGCGACTTTTCTTTCTAATTGTAGTGACATTTAACTTCAAGCGGTTGGCAACACTGCGTCATCCTAACTCTTTTTGAATCACAGAATGATTCGATTAATAGATCATCGTCACTCCTGGACATCTAATACAAGGCACTGTACGTACAATCATTTTTTGTTGAAACATTGTTTTAATGTAGTTTGATTCGCCTTTAACTCATTATTATTAATACCGTGTGATCAGAAATGGTTGTACGTGCCATTCTACGGTGTCGTTTTTATTACTCACCTCTGACGTGATAGTGAGCTTAAATATCACCAGGGGCGGCGATGTTATAAAGGGGGGGAGGCAGTGCATTAAGTTTTAACCTAACTCTTTTTAAATCGCTCAATTTTTTTTGTTGAATCGTTGATGCATTATTCAATTCGCCTCTATCTCGCTATTAATACAGTGTGATAAAAAAATGTTGTTGGTATTCACTTCTGACTTGAGAGTGAATTTAAGTAACATCCGCAGCGGCAATGTTTTAGAAGGGGAAGGGGCGGGCGTAATAAGTTTTATGGCAACAATATTGAAATCGTTAAATGATTCGAATAATGAATCACGGCCGATAGATTATAAGTGCTTTTCTATTAGCATCTTCAGTGCAAAAATTCTAATGGATATCCGGCGACAAGTTTTGTTGCTCGATCTGCGCAAAAACGATCCGAAAGGAAATTGAATTGTCGTCGTTTTCTCTGAATTAACGAGTTCGTAATTGGTTTTCATATGTTAGCTAGTTTACGTTCATCGATACACACACATACGTAAGTGCAATAACTAGAGGAAGCGATCCTCAACTTTCTTTTTTCAGTTCGCACAAAAACAAGCTCTTTTCTTCTTCAGGTTTAATACCGGTCTTGCGTTTTTCAGCCCCTTGACGAGCGAGCGGTCATCTTAGATATCTACACACATACAAATATCTCGAAAGACGACTGTGTGGTCTTAATAAAGTAAACTCATCATGAACATCTTCAGGGCGCGGGGTGGAAATCACGTGTGCGTCATGTAACACCACTCGGACCATTTCCGCTCCTTTCAAGGGGTGTTCCTCCACCAATGGGCCGACCGCGATAATACTGCGCCTATCTTCAGCTCATGTTACGATAACACGTGAACAAGACGGTACGCGAAGGTAAAAGCGCTGATGTACTTAGTACATAAGTATAGGAGAGGCAAGATAGTTAGCGGTGCACGTCATTAAGAGCGATCTTTCCGTTTCAGTATAGGGCGTTTTCAATGCATTTTTACGAAACGGAATTCGATGTAGCGCCTTTATTATGAAAGATAACCCGGAAAGAAAATTACGTACTTCCTTAAGAAATGATGAACTACAAAACGTCTGTTTTAAAAAATCAATATTGTCTGTCAATTAATAGATATTAATTAAGATGTTTCAGCATTTTGTAGATCAACTTTAACATTTTTTTTCTGGTACTTCTTGTTAAAATAATAAAAATGTAAAACAGACGTTTTGTAGAGCAGACATTTCTCTATAAATATGTAAATTATTATGTATTTTGATAAAAAAATGTGCTAGCTGCATCGAATTCCGCAAACAATATAAATTCGTCAAATTTGAAGGAACGGAAAGTCGAACCAATCCCCTCTCCTTTCTGGGATTGACGAGTATAACGTAGTGTTGAAGTGACACAGAAACAGTAATAGATTAATGGGATACAAGTTTACAGGCAAACTTATGGCATGTTATGTTTACAGAGGTGTATAAAAAATTTCATATTCGTTATCGAGAAACTTTCAAACGTGGTTTAAAAATCACCTACTTTACTACAAATCTATAACTGTTTTACGAAATCTCTTTGTAGGTGTTATTGAATTTCTTAATTTTGTGTTCTGAAAAAGGACAGACTAATTAATTAATAATTAATAAATTAATAATAAATTAATTTTAATTAATTAATTAATATACAGGGTGATCAAAGTTGCGAAGTCGTTAAATGAGCAGAAATGAACTGTTTTTGCTCAGGATTACAGTGATGATCTGAAAAAAATTATTACTCATCGCGTTCTCAGAATACTTGCATAAGTGTAGCTGTTTGTAAAAGACCACCATGTTTTGTTGGCAAATGAAAAAACATTAAATTTTAATTACAAATAATGCTTGCTATTTCATCTTAAAATTAATAATAAAAAAGTTATGGCGACATTTGTACATAGTTGGTGTATAGCATTATATCATCATGGCTTACGAGGAGCCATAGATAAAAAAAAATCGACGTTTACTAAGATTCTAAATTTTTAATAAAAGAAAAAACAATTGCACTGCCACTTGTTAAAATATTTGTACAACCATATTTTTTTAAATAGTAATGTACTAATTTTTTTAATTCATTGGGTAGAGAGATTTTCTTTCTCTTTACTGCGATATCAACATTTCTAAAATGTGCTTACAATATACAGTGTGTCCCCAGTGGACTGAAAAGAGGAAAAACTTTTTTATTTTCAAATTTAGACAAAAATGTAATTCTTTATAAAAGTTTTTACTTGTTCGAAAACCATTAATTTTTAGACAAACCAGATACTGTTCTAACAGATATTGTGTAACTCGAACCTCCACAACTCCAAATTTTCTGTAAGTGGAGGTTTACTGATGTTTACACATTGTGTACAACTGAAATTTCTTGCTTTAACTCAAAATTTCTACAACTAATTTAAGTAATTTTCCGGTCCCTTGAGAATCGAATTATGAAGGTTCGACTGTATTTTATTCGATTTCAACACAGGTTTCAACTGTGTACAAAAATTCTTTATAAACATTATTAACAACATTGTCCGTGATAGAAATGACAGCATTTCTCATTTTTGTTTTAAAACTGAAACATCGTTTTCTAAATTATTAGCGTAAAATATCCTCACAAAAAGAGTCCAATGGATTCAAATTCGGTGAACGAGCTGGCCAGTTTACAACCAATCCATTTATTTGGAAAATGTTCTTTCAAAATATTTCTTACAGTATTGTAAAATTGGCATGACAGAAAGGGCAGGACATCCATCTTGTTGAAAAAAAAAATGACCATACTGGCTTTATCTCTTAGCTGACTAACAATTGCGATAAGAGATGTCGTGATTTTATTAATTCATTACCGAACAAATTTTTCGCTTTAAATTTTTAGAATTTTCTCCTTTATTTTACTTAAGAAAACAATTTCTGGATTTTGTTCAGAGAATTAATGGTTTTCGAACAAGCTAAAGCTTTCATAAAGAATAATATTTTTCTCTAAAGTTGAAAATAGAAAAGCTTTCCCTCTTCTTTAGTCCATCTGGGAACACACTGTATGTATAATGAAATAATAAAAAAAAAAACATTATTAAATAAGTAGGCCATGTTCATTTATAAAATCAAGTTGCCTAAATAACTGACAAATGATATCTATCTAATATGCAAGTAAACAACAAATAAATGAAATAAAGCATCAATTTTAACAATTTCTTTTGAATTTATATTAGTTAAAATGAACAGTTTTATACATTTCATAACAAAATTTTTTTAGTTGGTGCACAATATAATATTATAATTGCAAAAATCATTTTCTCATTAGTAGGTTTTTTGTCAATTATTTCGATTTTTACTTGATTTTGAATATAAACCTACTTTATATTCAAAATCAAGTAAAAATCGAAATAATTGACAAAAAATTATACCTATCTGTCTATACATGTAAGCAACAAAGAAATGAAAGAAAGCATTTACTTTATTTATAGCTTTTAATTTGTTTAAAATGAACAATATTATTAAAGAAAATAGTAGATATTATAAAACAGAGTGGTGATAAAGTCCGACACAAGCTCATAATTTGTTTATTGACTGTTTTTTTTTTTGCAACATCCTGAGACAGGTAAATTTTTAATTTTAAAAGGACACATTTTAGTGCAAAAATTTTTTCTCGATCGGCATTTGCTTTTCCGCTCTGATGTCATCATTAACTTTTTAAACAGTAAAAATACTACATTACATAACAAATTTTTCGGAAAAAAAACAAGATCCTTACCGTCGTCTGAAATGTTATCAAGAATTTATGTTATGCTGCACTGAAAATCAGAACAACTGGTTCTTGGGGAATTTGATTACAATTTCGAGATTATTATTATAGTAAAATAAAATTGTATTTTTGAATTTTATTGTCTATTTGTTTTGAAAAATTTAATGTGTAAGGTACTAATTTTTTTATATCGCAATTTTGCTAACAAGAAGGGCGATCAAAGTATGCATGAAAAAGTTAGGGTTGCTATTAAAAACAATTAAGGATGACGTCACTGCGGAAAAACAAATGGCGATCAAGAAGATACTAAAATGTGTCCTTAAAATTATAAATTTACCTTTTCAAGATTTTGCAAGAAAAACATTATATAAACAAATTAAGAGCTTGGTGCGTGATTTTATCACCACCGTGTATGTTTAAATGAATAGGTTACGTTTATGGTGGATTGAATATAATCAACTAAAGTAAATTTCTAATATTGTGTATTTGTCTGAGTACAATTTGGTAGTCTTTCAATGAAAATAAAATGTACAGAATAAGCACGAGGCGGAATATTGTTCATTTTAATTGATATAAATTCAAAGGAAATCGCTAACGCGATGCTCTCTTTACATGTTCATTTATTTGTTTACGTGTACACATAAATGAACGTATACAGCCTCAATCAAAAGTAATGAAACGTTCAAAACCGAAACGCTGTAGTCAGAGTGCAACGGTGCCGAGTCAGAGAGAGCACAACGTGTTGTGGGATTCCGAAGGACTTCGGAAACATTCGTTCGCCATAAGGCTTCATCTCACTCAGTGTGCTCGGTATCTTCTCTCTATGACTACAGTGTTTCGGTTTTGAACGTTTCATTAGTTTTGATTGAGGCTGTACATTACATAGGCATAAACTGTTAATTATTAAGACAACTTAATTTTGCGCATAAACAAAGCCTAGGTACAATTGAAAATGTTTTAAATTATGTATAAATGTTTTTAAATTATTTTTTTATTATAAATTCAGAATCAGCATGAATATCAGAGAATCTATGCTAATTTAACCGAATTTCAATCTTAAAATTAGCAATGTTGGGCAATTCAAATTCAATACCCGATAATACTTCCCGATAATATTTCCATTTTTTTCTCTTACTTCCTTGCATGCTAGCTTTTTTCATAATCGCATACTTAACGAAATATTTATGACCTATAATGACAACGAGACGGGACACACTTCCCCTATTAGTTTTGTAGTGGGAGAAAAGGTTTTAAGGGGAGTACGAAAACCGCTCTTAAGAGCGATCTTTCCGTTCGAGACGCGGTCGTTTTTGTATTCCCCTTAAAACGTTTTCTCCCACTACAAAACTAATAGGGGAAGTAAAATCTAACAAGAATAGAGCCTTCGTTATCTCGTTTAGATGTCAACATGCTGTTTATGAAGTCATAAATATTGATACTTTAGGCACGAGCTTCGATATTTTTAAAAGAAAGCGATTACGCAGCATCTCAGCATCCGGATAAATGAAAAAATCAATCAATAATTAATAAAAAGCATTGGCGAAAATCATATAGTTGGAAAAATAAAATGTGTATTTTTAACAAAAATATTGATAGACACCTTCTACATTATTAGTTGTATTATACAGTGTTGTCGTTGTATATTTTATCAAGTTTAGAATTTAGGAAAGTTTACGCATTTTCAATGTATCCGTGAAACACCAGCACGTTTGTTTATTTTATCTTATGGGAATGCGATACGGGGTACGACTCAAGTAGAGGGATGAAACGAAAGCACTTCAGTCTCTGGCGGCGCTTCTTAGAGGGCTAACGTCTTGGTAAAGTTACGCTAATTACGCGAACGGGCTCGCGAGTGTTATAATAAATTGCAAGGACATGTGATGTCCGCTGATGGCTCGGGTAGAGAGATTGGGCATTTTATCATGAAGGGTGATCGCCCTTCAGTCGCCTTAAACGGAGAGACTGGGGGATCACTCCACCTGTATACGGGTGATCGCCCTTCAGTCGCCTTAAACGGAGAGACTGGGGGATCACTTCACCAGTATACGGTATCTGACCAAATCCGCTACTGCAGGTGCGTGAGTAGTAGATACCGGAAATACAACTAGTTGTAATACCTGACCAGGTGATTGCATTGTGCTTTCCAAGAAAGGTCATGACTTGGAGTTGACTGACCAGGCCAGTGTAGCAATACTGTAGGAGGCAGTAGCACTCAATGATTCTGAGAACGTACGCTCAGAAGGCAAGGTATGCTAATATCCACCTGGGGCTTGTCTTTATGCATGCGAAGTACGAAGATGGACATTCGAGGACACCTTCTCCGTGAATTCGCATCCCAGCAGGGAGCTTCCGCATCTAGAGGCACCGCTGGAAAGGTGCGGGGCCGGGAGAGGGCCCCGGTAAGTAAAGTGTTCCACATTATTGAGTAGATGCTCGTAAATGGTCATTTGTAATTTTGCATGACGTCCTTGTCGAATCGAAAAGCGAAGCCCAGATGTTAAGATGTTTGCCCTCAGCTCCGCAGTGGACGAGAAAGAGAGAAAGAAAGGGTGAGTGAATGTTTATTGTAACTCGGTCCTCTGACATTGTTATCAGTTTATGTTATATTTATGTTTGTCATGTTTAACACAAAGAAAAAAAAAACTACCCAACAACAGTGAGAATTTTTTTAGCGTAGAACATATGCATCCTTGCTGCAATATTGAAGGTGAGTTTTTTTAAATCGAACATAGGCTTAATATGTATGTGGGCTTCGTTACTTTGGATACCATTCGTACTTGTTTGTCTAGCAATGAAGCTCTTTTTCCGAAATAACGGGTCTTTTATTAAGAGCGATAGGATTTTAATTTTAAATAAAACAACAACGGTTTGACATATCAATTTAGTTTTAGCTTTATTTTGAAGCTTGAACAATGCAGTTATGTTCGAAATAAGATATCGTTCAAATGTCCACCACGGCTTTGTTTACACTGACGCACCCGATCGCTCCAATTTTTGATCACCTTGTCCGACATTTGCGGCTGTGTGTCGGCGATACCTTGACGAATGTTGGCTTCCAAATGATCCAAAGTCTGTGGATTGTCGGCATAGACTTGTGCTTTGACGTAGCCCCAAAGAAAATAATCTAGGGGTATCAAATCACATGACCGCGGCGGCCAATTCACAAAACCTCGTCGTGAAATGATAGAATCACCAAACTTATCGTTCAGCAAATCGAGCGTAGCATTAGCTGTATGGCACGTATCGCCGTCTTGTTGGAACCATATCTCTTCAATATCGACATTCTCAAGTTCTGGCCACAGAAATTCGAGTAACATGGCTCTATAGCGGTCGCCATTGACGGTTACAGTTCTTCCCACAACTAACCTCGAACTTTGCTAATAGTTTTTAATAATCTCTAAACGATTAGGAAGCGTCAAACGCTGCATGATGAAATTGCAAACTATCCTGAATATTTTGACTCTCGGAAGTAAAACAAAATATATCAGGGAACCGAGTGATCTCGATTGAAAAATCTATCACCCCTATTGAAAGACGCTTTAGTTGAAAATAATCATTAATCAGTTTTCTAGAAGTTTGAGAACATATCCAAACGGTCATAAAAATTGTTAATTGTCTTAAACTGAATCCTGCTTGATGCCAGTTGTCGATTTGTATCCTTTCATTCGTTGAATATGTGTCAAATGTGTGAAAGAAAAATAGTGACAATTAATGTTAACCATATCCATGGTTACCTCGTATACTTTTCGGCCCATGTTCGATTTTAAAAAATTCAATAGCACTTATGTATGTTCTACGTTAAAAAATTCTCACTATATATGTAGTCCCATTACAATTTAATTTAGAATCGAAAAACGTAATAATATACAGGGTGTTCCATTTAAAAAAAAACCTAAGTTTAGTTTAATCTCGTTCATCCGGCTATCAATTGTTTTTTTGTGAGTGCACAGAGAAACTTTGAAATAGTCCCTATAAGTTTTGTATTAATCATTTTTTCCTAAAATCGAAAATAAAAGAGTTAAAGGGGGTAGAAATTCTCGCGTAGTCATCCTGTACACACATTAAGTACAGAAACTAAGGCCAGGTTTCATAATCAAATTTAAAGGAGACTTTAAAATTAAAGTCACATTCAGATGTGTAAACAAATGTGTTTTCATATTTGTTTTGACATCTAAAAGTGACTTTAAATTTAAAGTCTCCTTTAAATTCGATTATGAAACTGGCCTTTAATCATTTTAAAATTATATTTTCATAATAAAAGTATGTAATACAGTCCCATACACACAGAGTGATTTTTTGGAAATGACCCACCTGAAATATTTCAAAAATGAAAAGGTGCTCATTTTGAGATAAATGTTTTTTTTTATTCAGTGTTGGTTATTTATTCTGTAATAAAATCTCACAAACACACTCTTATTTCCAACGCCTAGCGAGATGTTGGAAGATTTAGTAGGCCAAAGTGTTAATTTTTCAGCTTTTAATTAATTATTTACTAAAACATAGGTACATTGGCGCATTATTTGGATAAGCCTTCATTTAAAAAAATTTGGGAGGGTACTCGGGGGGCACGAGAGTAAACGTCAGTAAACTATGATTCTTAGATCAAAACATCCCCTCAGATTAAAGGCAGACGTGTTTTTGGAAAATGTTATTTTCCTTTTCATTTTTGAAATATTTCAGGTGAATCATTTTCCAGAAATCACCCTGTATGTATGGCACTGTATAGACTTAAACACAGAATTACCTTTGCGATGGACTAAAGAAGAGGGAAAACTTTTAGACAAAAATACTATTCTTTATAAAAGCTTTAGCTTGTTCGAAAGCGATTAATTTTCTGAACAAAATCCTGAAATTGTTTTTCTTAAGTAAAATAAAGGAGAAAATTCTAAAAATTTAAAGCGAAAAATTTGTTCGGTAATGAATTAATAAAATCACGGCATCTCTTATCGCAAATGTTAGTCAGCTAAGAGACGAAGCAATTATTATCAATTATTTTTTTCAACAAGATGGATGTCCTGCCCATTCTATCATGCCAATTTTACAATACTGTAAGAAATATTTTGAAGGAACATTTTCCAAATAAATGGATTGGTTGTAACTTGGCCAGCTCCTTCACCGTATTTGAATTCATTGGACTCTTTTTGTGAGGATATTTTACGCTAATAATTTAGAAAACGATGTTTCAGTTTTAAAATAAAAATGAGAAAGGCTGTCATTTCTATCACGGACAATGTTGTTAATAATGTTTATAAAGAATTTTTGTACCCAGTTGAAACATGTTGTAGTGTTACTTTTCTTGCAGATGTGGTAAGTATTGAACTTGTATATTTTCTCTTTTATTTTAATCTTTATACCACATCCACTACACAATTACGTAGTCTAGTAGTCTGATATGTTTTTTATTTTATAATGTCAAAATGACATTTCAGGGTGGGAACTCTCAATGTCAATTGTAATTCAGTTATTTATTATAATTTTGAAGAAAATTCTTTTGAAGATAAATTGGTGAGTAATTTAATTGTTTAAGTTTGTGATGTATGTCTAAAATTCTAAAGAAATACAAGTAATCCCTCGTTTGCCAAGTGTTGCTACCTGTTACGCCCAATCGTGAAACAAACGATAAGAATCCTATGTTACTTTAGAATTTTATGAAGTTTATATGTAGTGTGATGTTGAATTAGAATTTTTATTTATTATTATAGATAGAGCCTTATTTGCCAAGTGTTGCTACCTGTTACGCCCAATCGCGAAACAAACAACAACTCTTCTACAATAATAAGAATTCTTTGTAAATGTGTGTTGATAGTTCAAGTGATTGATGAATGACAAGATGTGTTATATGTAGTGTATTTTTTAAAACCAAAAGAATTTTTTTTAATCAAAATAGACTTACTTTAATGTTACGCAGTGAGACATTCCTGGATAAATTTCTGATAATGAGTTATTAATGAATGAAATAGATTGAAAATTTTAAAGTTATATTTTTAATTCAATTATAAGAGCAAATTTTTTTATGATGTTTATATTCTGGTTGCTATTGAATGATTTTCGTTGTGTGTACATATCCTCTCCATTACACCTCGGTTTGTTTATTCTCTTAGGTGATCAACCCCTCCATTTTATTTATAAATACTTCACTCAATCCGACAGTTCCTGTCACACAAAACGTCAATCTGACAAAAAACTTAAATATTTCAAACTTAAAGTTAAACTAAGTAAGTATATTTCATTTTATTTCATTTCAACTATATTTTAACGATTAACAACAATTATAATAAAATTCTAAATATTAATCTAACTAATCTAACTTTTTAAATGTTTGCTACATAAATTTTGATAATTTTATGTCTGGAATTTTATGACTTTTATCCTAAACCTCCTACCATCTTTCAAACAAACTAATCTTTTATTCCTTTTAGATGTTCTTTTTTCTTTTTGGATCGGCCAATGCCTCGCCGTAAGGGGATGTTGCAGACTCAGACGGTTCCCGTGCATACGCTCCATCCAGGTGGAAAAATCCATCCAATCCACAAGACTCAGAAATGGTAAATTACTTTCCGGGATGATAACTTGGAATTTGTCGCTGTACAATACAGAGACTTATTTGATTTGATGAAGATCGTTGTAATTTGTAGGAAGTTATGAAGAATTTGTGGTATTTTGTATACTTGAGGAATATTATGTGAAGAATGTTTTATTTTGGAAGTTTTTATAAGATGTGAAGTTTGTCGGAAACAGCATACGATGAATAAACTTCTGGACATAGGTAAATATCACTGCAATGTGTTGAAATCGGGATGTTGGTTGCAAGTCGAATAAAATACAGTCGAACCTTCATAATTCGAATCTCAAGGGACCAGAAAATTACTTAATTAGTTATAGAAATTTCGAGTTAAAGAAAGAAATTTCAGTTGTACACAATGTGCAGGGACATCAGTAAACCTCGACTTACAGAAAATTTGGAGTTGTGGAGGTTCGAGTTATAGAGACGCGACTGTAAATATTTTTCCATAATTTTAATTTTTTATTTCAAGAAAAATAATATCTGGTTTGTTTAAAAATTAATGGTTTTCGAACAAGCAAAAACTTTTATAAAGAATAACATGTTTGTCTAAATTTGAAAATAAAAAAGTTTTTCCTCTTTTCAATCCACCTGGGGACACACTATATATTGTAAGCACATTTTAGAAATGTTGATATCGCAGTAAAGAGAAAGAAAATCTCTACCCAATTACAAAATTACAAAAATTAGTACATTACTATTTAAAAAATTCCTTTTATTAAAAATTCAGACTATAAGTAAGTACAAATGTCGCCTTAACTTCTTTATTATTAATTTTAAGATGAAATAGCAAGAATTATTTGTAATTAAAATTTAATGTTTTTTCATTTGTCAACAAAACATGGTGATCTTTTACAAACAACTACACATCTGCAAGTATTCTGAGAACGCGATGAATTTTTTTCAGATCATCACTGTAATCCTGAGCAAAAACAGTTCTGTAAACATAACATGCCCTAAGTGTGCCTGTAAACTTGGATCTCATTAATTTATTACTGTTTCTGTGTCACTTCAATACTACGTTTATACTCGTCACTCCTAGAAAGGAGAGGGGATTGGTTCGACTTTCAGTTCCTTCAAATTTGATGAATTTATATTGTTTGCGGAATTCGATGCAGCTAGCACATTTTTTAATCAAAATACATAATAATTTAGGTATTTATAGAGAAATGTCTGCTCTACAAAACGTCTGTTTTACATTTTTATTATTTTAACAAGAAGTACCAGAAAAAAAATGTTAAAGTTGATCTACAAAATGCTGAAACATCTTAATTAATATCTATTAATTGACAGACAATATTGATTTTTTAAAACAGACGTTTTGTAGTTCATCATTTCTTAAGGAAGTACGTAATTTTCTTTCCGGGTTATCTTTCATATTAAAGGCGCTACATGCAATTCCGTTTCGTAAAAATGCATTGAAAACGCCCTATACTGAAACGGAAAGATCGCTCTTAATGACGTCAGACGTGTCGTCAGAAGCTAGCTATGTCTGCCATCAACCGAAAGAAAAAGAAATTTTGAAAGTAACTTATTAATGTATTAACGTTGTAAAATCACAACGAAATTCTTCTTTTATAAAAATTTAAGAAATCTGAATAATAAATGTAAAGTAAATATGCTCGATATATTTTATTATTAGCCGTAAAATTGTAGTGAATTTGTGTTTTGAGAATTGGTATTCCTTAAAATTTGTCGTTGTTGCCAATTTAGTTATGTCAACAAGTTTTGTGGTGGTTTCAGTTGCTTTCATTTTGCGTTCTATAGTTTACTAAATTTTTACGACCTAAACAGTTTTTGTCAAAACTACTTAACGTGTGTTGAGTTTCGTGCAACATGCCTAAAAATTTATGTAAACAGACGAAGGAAGTTGTCAGTCGTCTCATCAACTACTTCGAAAGAGAACGTGACAATGGTGGTCCATTGCTACCATTAGGCGCTGTTAGAGAGGTATTACAGTTGTATACTTATTATGAATTACATAAAAACACGATTTTATTTTAGCGTGCTGCTGAAGCATGTGGCTTAAGTATTGCTACTATTAGTAGAATTTCAACGGCATCAAAAGAAAATCAACCCTTGCCTTCACCTAAAAGAAAACGAACCAGAGCTAAGCCTAATGTTGATGTGGATGATGCAACTCAAGTTGCAATACGCAATGTTATTTATGAAATGTATCGCAACCGTAAGCATTTACGAATAATTTTTTTGTATATTATGTAAATTATTGCTTGTCATGGGTCAGCATGTTACACGTAAAAGTTTGCTGAGTTTGTTAAAGAAAGGGACTTGTACAACGGGAGTTTATCATCACTTGGCAAAGTATTGAAAAAAATTGATTTTCGTTGAAAAAAAGATGACCGCTGAAGAGGATTGATGGAACTGCAGCATGCAGCATTATCACGGGTTGACTTTTTGCAAAAGTATGTACAAAATATGCGAAAGAATCATTATTCCCAGTGTGTCTACTTAGATGAAACGTGGATATTTGAAATTGGAAGTGGTCATTGGTCATGGCAGGATAATAATCGTCAGACAGTTAAAACAACAAAGAGCGAAGGGAAAAGGCAAGTCATTTTGTATAGAAAATTCCCCACAATAGTATTATATTCTGGACAAAAATTAGTTTGAACTGTAGCAATTATTATACCTCCCTTTTTCTTAATTTGAACATGTACTTTTCGTAATGTTAACAATGTTGTAGGTACACTGTGTTACATGCGCAGTAAAGATGGTTTTATACCAGGAGCGTAATTAATATTTTCTTCAAGTACTAAGAATCCCGATTACCATAGTGAAATGACGAAGGATATTTTTTTAAAATGGTTTCAACAACAACTATTGCCGAACTTAAAACCAAAATCTTTAATTGTTATGGATAATGCGAGTTATCACTCTGAAATTGCAAAAAAAAGCACCTGACTCTTCTTGGAAGAAAGCTGATATTCAAAATTGGCTATCACAAAGAAACATTTTGTTTGATAATGCTATGTTAAAACCTCAGTTGTTGTATCTAGTCTCCTTGTAAGTTTTCTAGTAAAAAGTTAAATAGAAACAACAAACTATAATATATTGATGTTTTAGGCAAAAACCTCCAAAAGAATATGTAATTGACAATATCGCAGCACAACATGGTCATAAAATTCTACGATTGCCCCCATATCACTGCATATTTAATCCGATCGAGAATATTTGGGGTTCTCACCAAAAGTTATTATAATACGCATATTGGACGAGATGGCTATGGTGTAGCAAATTGTTTGAAAATGTGGTAAGAAGCTTTGCAAACGATTACTACTCAAACTTGGGTTAACACTATTGAGCGTACAGAGGCAGAAATAACCAGATGGTGGGAACGTGAAGTGTTTATGGATCATGATGATGTGTGTCCCTTGATTATAAATTTGGAGGAAGACTGTAGCTCCTGCTGTGAATCTAATTAATTTATTAATTAATTTATTTAGTATTTATACATGAGAAGAAAGAACGGAATTACGTTAAAAATTTGGTGGCAATATTGTGCAGAATTACGATAAAATATTTGTGTAATGACTGTATTACTTACCCAAATTTATGTAATAAAGATTATAATAAATTAAACTATATTCTTATTTGATGAACATTTGTATAATAAATTCATAATTACTTTTCACAAACACCTTCAAAATTACAAATGTTTATTACAGATTCACTGTATTAGTGCCCGAAGAAGCATTGCGAAGTTGATGAATTTGACTGTCGAGGAGAAGTGATTATGAATTTATAATCTAAAAGTAGATTACAAAACATCTTTTATGGTTTTAATTTGCATTTCTCTTCACTATACTGAATATTGTAGTGTATTCCCAAAACTGTTTTTGTTTACAAAATATGAATGATATTACCGACCAACTTTATTATTTAAAGCATTAAAAGTTTCCACTCTGCAAAAGTAACAGAATTATACTTTTCTCATTACCATTAACAACACGTTCAGAAAAAATAAAAATTGACAAAATATAACCTTAAATTATATATGTCAGCTGATTTGAAATTCTGCCATCCGGCAGCAACGCGTAATGTGACGTCATGAAATCGTAGATGACGTGCAACGCTAACTATCTTGCCTTGCTGGTATGGGTGTTGGGTAGTTTTTTTTTTTTTTCTTTGTGTTAGACGTGACAAACATAAATATAACATAAACTGATAACAATGTCAGAGGACCGAGTTACAATAAACATTTACTCACCCTTTGGTTAGATCTCTCCTTCCCTGCTTTCTTTCTCTCTTTCACGACTACTGCGGAGCTGAGGGTAAACGCCTTAACATCTGGGCTTCGCTTTTCGATTCGATAAGGATGTCATGCAAAATTACAAATGACCATTTACGAGCATCTACTCAATAATGTGGAACACTTTACGTACCGGGACCCTTTCCGGCCCCTCTAATTCTAGCGGCGATTCTAGATGCGGAAGCTTCCTGTTGGGATACGAACTCACGGAGAAGGTGTCCTCGACTGTCCATTTTCGCACTTCGCATGCATAAAGACAAGCCCCAGGTGGATATTAGCATTCTTCTGAGCATACGTTCTCAGAATCATTGAGTGCTACTGCCTCCTACAGTGTTGCTACACTGGCCTAAGCACAGACAACACCAAGTCATGACCTTTCTTGGAAAGCACAATGCAATCACCTGGTCAGGTATTACAACTAGTTGTATTTCCGGTATCTACTACTCACGCACCTGCAGTAGCGGATTTGGTCAGATACCGTATACAGGTGAAGTGATCCCCCAATCTCTCCGTTTAAGGCGACTGAAGAGCGATCACCCTTCATGATAAAATGGCCAATTTCTCTGCCCGAGCCATCAGCGGACATCACATGATTGGCACCTTACTCCACCTCAGAGTATCCTCTACCATCAGCAAACCTTTTACCCTTGCACAATTATTTCATCACATGTCCTTGCAATTTATTATAACACTCGCGAGCCCGTTCGCGTAATTAGCGTAACTTTACCAAGACGTTCGCCCTACAAGAAGCGCCGCCCGAGACTGAAGTGCTTTCGTTTCATCCCTCTACTTGAGTCGTACCCCGTATCGCATTCCAAACCATAAGATAAAATAAACAAACGTGCTCGTGTTTTACGGATACATTGAAATGTGTGAACTTTCCTAAATTCTAAACTTGATAAAATATACAACGACAACACGGGCAAACGGAAAGAGGGACGGCCTACCCAAAAACAACTGAACACCGTTTATGACCTGCCTCGATTCTCAAACATATACAGTGCGACCAGAATACAAATAAACATCAATATACAAGAAAAGAACTAATAGAGCGGCACGTACGATCACACCGTATTAATAATGAACTGGAGAGAGGTGAACTGAACAAACGAACGTTTGAATGAATATTTATCGCGAAACTCTAAGTGTGGGTTCCTTTTGAAACAACTGTAATTAACGGGACGATCGTTTGGTTAACGACGCGATTGTTATATCTTAATACGGTCGAGTTAATACACTCAGCCGGTTTAATGTCATGTTGCTTTTAATGCTGTTTTAATCACTTTGACGTTTCCATAGCAATGACGTTCAACAAAGACGACTTGTCCATTGAACTCCCCCCACAGAGAAAAAAATTCAAAGAAAGCGCATTAAGGGCCACTCGCCGTTAGGAGGCTCGCGGCAGCTAGGAAATTGCGTCTGTCGTGTTGTGCTCGTTAAGCGTACATATAACATAAGTGGTCGCACAACGTACTTATCTCTTAGTAATAATTTTCGATTGTGTAGGGCGGTCATCTTTGATTGCAAGATGGCGTCCGAGCGTCGGTCGGCTTGGTCTCATCCGGACGTTTCATTTGATATGTGAAACGACGTGTTTATCTTTTAAACTAACATTAACAATCGTATAACGCGGCCATCTCTGATTCCAAGATGTCGTCGGTATGTCACTCCGGTTCATCTCACCGTGACGTTTCATTTGATATGCGGCACGAAGTGTTTATCTTTTACCATTTCCGTCTTCGTGCCTTCGAAATGGTAAATTTTTTAAATATTTTTCCCCATTTGTACCGAATTTTTTGCCTTTACCTTGACCTAGACTTAAATTTTTAAATTTGTTTCGAAATTTTTTTTATAAATTTTACCGAATTCTTTGATTTCACCGTGACCTGTGACCTTTAAGGCCTCGTTCTCGAGATTCAAAATTTTTCCTTAATATTTTCCAATTTCTTGCCTTCACGTTTACGAAATCTTTATTTACTTTAATTAATAAATTCTGCCCAAGTTTAAAAAAAATTAATGCGACGCCATCTATCTGTAAACTGTAAGGTGCAAGTTTAGAGCTTCCAAAAATACGGTAATTTTAAAAATACAGCAAATTCAACAAAGAACGTCCTAAGAACAGCACTTCAAAAAGCATACACGATTTTTTACAATGACATCTTGCGGCCGATTTTTTTATCTAAAACTAGCTTGCAACAAGATACTTTCACAGTCTGAAGGTCATGAAAATACTTTTTTATTTCCATAATTAACAAATTTGAAGGTTGGGAGATAAATAAATTTTCGTACTAAAGAAGTTAAATTAATGCAGCGCCATCTATCGGTAAACTGCGAGGTGCAAATTTAGAGTCTCCGAAAACACAGTAGTTTTAAATAGGCAGCAAATTTAGTAAAGAAAAATAGCACTTCGATAAAGGCATACAGCGACATCTCGCGGCCGATTTCCGACCTAAAACTACATCGCAATGGGATTTTTTTACACTTTGAAGGTCACGAAAATAATTTTTATTTCAACGAATATCAAATTTCGATGTTGGGAGGTAACAAATAAATTTTACGCAGACGCAATAAAGAAGATTAAAGAAAATTTATGGCGCCAGCGCCATCTATCGGTAAACTGGTGGTGCAAAATTTAGAGTCTCCAAAAATACGCTAATTTTAAATAGGCAGCAAATTTAGCAAAAAATGTTCTAAGTACTGCATTTTACTCGAAGTTTTACTGAATCAAATTGTACGGCACCATCTATTATCAGTTAAAACAAACAGACGAGAGTGGAGTAAGATTTGAAGCAGTGTAATGACTTCGAACCTTCAAAATAAGGCAGACCCAGGAGAAAAAATGTCATGGAAATTATGGCCTCTTACTCGCAGCATTTTTTTTATCCAATTGCACAACGCCATCTATTGATAAATAATTTAAAGCGATTAAAATAAAATCTTACACATTTTTGACGACTTTTAAACAATCAAAACAGAAACAAGTAAATTCACAAAAAAAAAAACTGAACATTTTCTGCAATCTTTAACCGAATCATACAGTGCCACCTATATGCGCAATTCTAAAGTTCGAACTACATGAAGGTGTTTCAGCCCACTCCTTCCAATGCACTGTCTTTCACTTTTAAACAATCAAAACAAAACCAAGCAAATTCGTAAAGCAATCTAAACATTTTCAGCAATTTTTAAGCGAACAGTGCCATCTGTTGACGTATCTCAGAACATGCATGTGAACGGTAGTACCACTGCACACTCGACTGTTTTCTGCCCTATTAATACACTACTACTTGAAACTTAGAAAAGAAAAATAAAAGCATTTTTGACAATTTAAATTTAAATCCGCCTAATGGCGCTGTACGAATTGTACATGTACAGCGCCATCTGGTGGGAAACAACTTGAATTTCTTTAAAACAGCAAATCCGAAAGACGTAAAATCATAATTTTCGCAGGCGCAAATCGAAATCTAGAAGGAAAAATTATTTAGCGCTATCTGTCGGGGATTCGAACTACATGAAGAAGTTTGACATGACTGACTCCATTAATAAGCTAAAGCTTATATGGCCGTTTCAATTGGCGGCTTTTAATTTTTGAAATTGTTCCAGGAAATTTCCAGATTCATGCGGTGACGAGTGACCTCTTTGGCGAAAATTGTTAGTTCAGTGAGCTGTCAAATGTAACAGTTTCAGAATTTTTCTGCTTGTAAGTTTAAATTCGAACATGTTTCTTCAAAAAATCTGTTTTATCTATACTTGTATTATTGAGAACATGTTTCTCTACTTGTCTTTCGTGATTGTCACAAGCAAAAAATGTATTTTGTTGGAGTACAGTACAGAACATAGAATTTCAAATAGTTGTGCACAGGTTTTTGTATTTTCCAACAGAGGTAACTTTCAGGAATATTATCTGTTAATTGCTTAATAATTCCGACAAATTTATTACTAGGATAGTTTAAACTTCCTCTGTCCTGAATCACAATAAGTTTCATCAAGGAATCAGATAAGAAAGAAGAGGTTCTAAGCAAGAATTGCAGTGAAATTTGTCGTCTCTATTTTTAATTATGTAACCAGCTAAGAATGCCACAGGAGCGAAGTAAATACTGTCATCAGGTAATATTTTTAAAGATACGTTTCAAACTTGAAGTTTTAAAATATGAGATAACTCTTTCTTAACTTTTTGTTCTTCTGTAGGTACTGGTTTGAAATTTGCCTGACTCGTGTAATCTATATTATCAGCAATATTAGCAGATGTCAAAGCTTTGACGAATCGCAACATTAAGCTTGCTGAAGTGCATATTCTGCTGCTCTGACTTCAGTCATGTCATTTGATCTACTTCTAAGACGAACATGAGAAAATATGAGTTCCACTGCATCTGAACTATGAATATGTCAATACATAATAAAATTTGATTTGTTGCAAAAGAAATTTAATACAGAGGTTGTAAATTGTAAACCAAGGGCCTTTTTTTGTAGACAGTCCTTGAATATCTGCATTTGCTGAACTTTTTTGGATATCATCAATGTAATGTTGCAGACCTAATGTGTACTTCAAAGAAGTGGTACATATTCTCCATATAAAGAATATAATGAATAAAATTTAATTTAGTAGATTGTTTATCCAATTGTTCCTTTAATTCTTTAACCTTATTAAAATTTTCTGAATACTTCTCATTAAGTCTTTTAAATTTTAAAGATATTTATTAGGAGAAATTATGCTTATTAACAGGTTGATTTCTCGGAGGTTTTTTTTTTATAATTTTTGTATCTTTAATTTTCTTTTTTAGAGCTGCTTATAGACATTGTGTAGGCATTATGTGTAGACATTGTTTTGATATTGCAAATCTGAAATTTGCCGTGTGGATATGGAATCTACCTGGATCTCCTTATAATTGTTTTCTGCTAAATATTCTTAATAATTGACTCCAGAATTTAAACAAACCATAAAATGATATAGTGAAGTAAAATTTAGAAAAAAAATTCTTACAAATAGATGGTACAGCTTCTTTAGTAAATCCAGTCTTGTTTTTATAATTTTTAATGATGATTCGTGAAAATGATTTCTACAAATTACACAAACGAAGTTTGGGATCCGCACCAACAATATTTAATTGAAGATCTAGAAATGTTGCAGCATAAAGCAGCTCGGTATGTTATGAATGACCATAGAACAACTTCATCTGTTTCACGCATACTACGGGAATTAAATTGGGAAACTTTATCTTCTAGAAGACAAGAAGCAAGATTAAAATTATTTTGTTATATTCATTTCAAAGTTGATTCGATGCACAATTTTCTAACTAAATTACAAATAAATGATTCGAGCACTAGAAAAAATCATAAATTCATGTATAAAATTTCATTTTCGAAAACTAACATTCATAAATTTTCTTTTTTTCCGAAAACAATTCAAGATTCGAATAATTTAAGTGAAACAAATTTGAAAAAATTAATTGAAAATTGTGCAAAGAAAATAAAAGTTAGGACGTAATTTTGAAAATGCAAACTTTAAGTATTATTAATGTATTAGTTGTTTATTTAATGTTTAAGTTTGTATATTAGACCACTGTGTACGATGTAATGTACGTCTACTTATATACTGTGTCCACATTTCGATGCTCACCATTCGTATCTCGGTTATTAGAAAACATAGAGTAACGGTTAAATGGGGAATGTTTTGCAGAATTCAATACTCGTGACAGATCTCATTTCAAATTCACCATAAATTTTTTAAATTTTAAGATAATTTAAAAAAACCAAAATTTGCCAATTTCAATGTTCCTCAATAACTCGATAACACCTAATGTGATCTCTTCGAAAGTTTTAAAATGTTCAGACACTTTTTTAAGACAAAGATTTTGATATAAACAGAAACCCCCGATTGTCATTTGTTTTCAAGTTATTAGTGCTGACTTTTGTTTTTCATATGGCAGCCATATTGGATTTTTGCTTAGTTAGATAGTTTTTAAAAAGAGTTTTTCAACGATGTATAACATACCCGAAAAATTTTTATTTGTAGGGGAGATATTAACAAAAACATGAATTAATTTCTAATATGAAATTAGTAGGCCATGAAATTAAACAACAATAAGGAATGAAAGCTTAAAGATATGCTAAGTAATACTGTAAAATAATGAGTGGCTCGTGAAACTGGAATTCCAAAATCACAAAACCTTCAAGAAAACCAAATACCACCTTTACAACAATTAATTACACAAGGTTTAAACGATAATGACTGATGTGTATTTGGTGTATAAATGAAAATCAAGGATGTTAACAAAAAATAGTGATGACTTGACATTAGAGAAAATTAAAAATGTATGAATTTTAATGTAATCATTTGTATATTATAAAGAGTTTCGTGGTTCTAACGTAGTTTTTTAATTGACCCGTAAACGAGCGACCAACCCATATTAACGACACTTCAGTGGCGACGAGGATTCAGGATTACAGAATATTTTCGAAGTAACGATTATCGTCATGACCGAGACTTCAAAGCTTATGGAAGCAGTCCTTCAGCAAATGCAGCGTCAAACCGAACTCATGGAACTACTGGCTAAAGGAACGTTGTCGTCTGCAGCTATGACAAGTGAAGTGCCTTCACATTCTTCAATCAAAGTCAGTATTGCTACATTTCATGGATTTGATCCTAACTCTGATCAGTGGGAACTGTATCTAAAGTGCCTAAATCATCATTTTGACGCTCATGGGGTACAGGATGACTCTCAGAAACGTTCATATTTTTTGTCATGGGTAGGCCGTTTTATTTATGAAAAGTTGCAGAAACTATTCGGTACCACAGATCTTAAGCCATTCACTTTTGTCGAATTGACGGAAAAGTTATCCGTGCATTTTCGGGAGTCCACTCATATTATCGACGCTCGTCGTAAGTTCTCCCAGTGTCGAATGCAACCTAACCAGACATATAATGATTGGATTGCGGAACTTCGAGATTTGGCTACACATTGTCAGTTCATTTGCAAGAAAGAAGGTTGCGGTCAACTCTACGTTGATGAACTCATACGTGACATGATTCTAATTCATTCACCACACCCTGGTCTTCGGTGTTCTTTGATTACTCAAGAGGATCCTTCTCTAGAAACTGTAGCCAAAGCCGCTTTGCTATTTGAAACGTCCAAGGCAGTCAATGATGCCATTACGGGTCAATCGTTGAAAGTCGAGTCGGATATAAACGCCATGCAGTCCAACTACAAGAAGAATAAATCTAATTCAATTAAAAAGGGGTCCAAGGTCAAATCATGTCCCGGCTGTGTTTCAAAACATGATCGTTCTGAATGCCGATATCTTAAATCCATTTGCAATGCCTGTAATAAAAAGGGACACATCGCTAGTGTTTGCATGTCTAAGAATCGCACCCAGCAATTTAATAAAGATAAACGTTTTGCTAGTACTTACCATAAACGTAAGAATGGTTCACATGAAACTGATGAATCGGCGCAGCATGTGGAAATTGAAGACCAAAAGGATCGATTTATGATAAACTTGTTTGTTAATAATCACCCAATAAAATTTTTGTTGGATACAGGTGCTACCTGCGGTATAGTTGGATTAGAAGGATACGCCGCCATAGGGTCTCCGCAGCTAAATCCTGCCAGTACTTGCCTACGCGCTTACGGTGCTGCGAACATTCCTGTCAAGGGTTGGACCATGGTGGAAGTCAAATTGGGTAACATGACCAGATTATTAAGGCTCTTGGTGACTAATACGCCTGATGGAGCAAATCTATTTGGTGCACAATGGTTCCACGCTTTCGGATTTAGAATTACTCAAGGCAATGCAGTCCCTCCTGAAATTGTAAACATGGTAGAACCAGTACAAACTCCTGAAGTCCTGGCGCGTCTTGCGAAAGTTGATGCGTTGTGCGATAAGTATAACAGCGTTTTCTCTTCTGTGTACAGTGCTTGCAACAGTTTTAAGGCTCACTTATATTTACGTCCAGGATCCAGACCAAAGTTTTTCAAGTCACGTCCAGTACCATTTGTTCAAAAGGAAGCTGTCAAACGTGAACTTGATCGTTTGACTGAAGCTGGAATTATCAAGCCACTACAGATTAGTGAATGGGCTGCGCCCATCGTCGTCGTACCAAAAGCCAATGGTGCAGTTCGTATCTGCGGTGATTTCAAAGTCACGATAAATCCACAGCTTGATATCGAGCAGTATCCACTGCCTCGTCCTGAAGAACTTTTCCAAAAGTTACAGAATGGACGTCAGTTTTCGAAAATTGACTTATCCAATGCGTATTTGCAGTTAGAATTAGATGACGAATCGAAAAAATTAGCTGTGATCAACACGCAACACGGGCTGTTCCAATACCAACGTCTTGCTTTCGGTATTGCGAGTGCACCAGCCATCTTTCAAAGGTTTATCGAGCAGATTACCGCAGGCCTCGAGGGTTGTGCTAATTACTTAGATGACATCATCATAACTGGACGGTCGGAAGAAGAACACTTACGTACACTCGAAGAGCTGCTGAAACGTTTACATAAACATGGTCTTTGTTGTAATCGTAAAAAATGCGGATTCTTCAAGGATGAAATAGAGTATTTAGGAAACATAGTATCTGCCTATGGGATACGGCCATCCGAATCCAGTATCAAGGCTGTTCGTGAATTACCACGGCCAAAGGATTTGGTTCAGGTACAATCATTTTTAGGTAAAATTAATTATTACCACAAGTACATTCCGAAGTTCGCAGAATTAGCTGGGCCTCTGAATATTTTGCGAAAAAAGAATAGTGTTTTCAAGTGGGGGGCAGCTCAGCAAAATGCTTTTTCTGCACTTAAGGATGCACTTATAAATAATGTCAAACTTGTGCACTTCGACCCAAATTTGCCTATAATTCTTGCTACTGACGTGTCGTCATATGGCATTGGCGCAGTTCTTTCTCATCGCTTTCCCGATGGCTCTGAGAAGCCAATTGCTTTTGCGTCCAAGACAATGACGGAGCAAGAGAAACGTTATAGCCAAATTGAGAAAGAAGCACTCTCTATCATTTTTGGGGTAAAGAAGTTTCACCAATATCTGTATGGTCTTTCCCGCTCTTTTGAACTTCAAACAGATCACAAGCCATTGCTTGCAATTTTTGCGCCAGATAAGAAGCTTCCAGTCTTGTCCATTCATCGTTTGCAGCGTTGGGCTATTATTCTAATGGCCTACAATTTTAAAATTAAATATCGCTCGACGGACATGCACGCAAATGCAGATGCGCTTTCACGCCTTCCAATAGGTTCAGATCCTATTTTTGATTTTTCTGAAGCTTCTTGTCAACAAGTTACATTAGAGAATGATGATGCTGTGCTTGATTTTCCAATTGACGCGGATGCAGTAGCACTGCAGACTGCAAAAGATCCAGTTTTGTCACGTGTGTGTAAATTCATAAAGTTTGGATGGCCAGAGTCCTTATCTCACAAAAATGATGCACTTAAACCGTATTTTGAACGTCGATTAGATTTGACATTACACAATGGCGTTCTTCTTTGGCAAACTGACTCTACTCGAGTCATTGTACCGCCGTCTTTGCACAAGAAGTTGGTACATTTACTTCATTATGGTCACTTTGGTATTGTTCGTATGAAACAAGTTGCACGCCGTCACTGCTGGTGGCCAAGCATTAATTCTGACATTGAAGAGCTTTGTAAAAAATGTGAAGCTTGTCGAGTAAATCAGTCAGCACCCAAACACGAATACAAGCCTTGACCTAAAACAGAAAAACCCTGGGAACGGATCCATATTGACTATGCTGGTCCTTTCTTGAACCAATATTGGTTGATAGTAGTAGATTCATATTCAAAGTATCCATATGTGTTTAACACATCTACTACAACTACAGAAGCTACTTTAAAAGGTCTGAGCAAAGTTTTTATTCATGAAGGATTTCCTGAAACTATTGTGTCAGACAATGGAACCCAGTTTACTTCACAGTCTTTCCAGAACTTCTGCCTTTCACATGGCATAGAACATTTAAAGTCTGCTCCTTTCCATCCTGCTTCGAATGGCGAAGCAGAACGATTCGTACGCACATTTAAAACGGCTATGAAGAAACTATGTTGGAAGGGAGGAGCTACGAAAACTCGTGCTCTTGATGAATTACTATTTGCATATCGTACTACGCCTAATCCGATCACGCAGAAGTCACCAGCTGAGTTACACATGGACGTCAGCCTAGGACTCAACTGTCTCTACTTTTGCCGAAGAAGCGGAAATCGTCCGACTACTTAAAATCCAAATATGAAATTGGTGATCGTGTTTTTGTAAAAAACTACTCACAACATGGTGACCAGTGGTTAGCTGGTCGCATCACAGCCAGAAAAGGTTCAATGATGTATTGCATTGATTTAGGTCCCAGAACAAATGGCAATTGTCGCAGCGTGACTAGGCATCAAAATCAAATGCGACCGGGAAAACATTTTGAGGACAATTCTACGTTTCCAGATTCTTATGAAGATTTTCTTCTTAATGAAGCTCTAACAAGAACAGTACAGCAAGCAGTACCAAATTTGTCAATTTTAGAACCTCCTGTTTTACCGACGTCCATTCCTGTGTCACCGAATGATCAACAAACCGCTGAACTACAACCCAGTGATAATCCTCTCCGCCGGTCTAATCGTTTTCGACAACCAATTGTTCGATACCGTCCATGTTAAAAATAGAGGGGGAGGAATGATGTGTATTTGGTGTATAAATGAAAATCAAGGATGTTAACAAAAAATAGTGATGACTTGACATTAGAGAAAACTAAAAATGTATGAATTTTAATGTAATCATTTGTATATTATAAAGAGTTTCGTGGTTCTAACGTAGTTTTTTAATTGACCCGTAAACGAGCGACCAACCCATATTAACGACACTTCAATGACTATCAATGAAGATTACAGTTTAGTAGGTGGGACCTACGAAAATGTGAAGATGATCCTAAATTTCCTAGGAAAATACCCTGGACAGATGAAACACGATTTACCAATTGCGGAGTGTTCAATAGGCATAACTATCATCATTGGTCTACTGAAAATCCACATTTGGTAAATCAAAAATTTCAAGTTTGATTTGGTTTTAATGTCTGGTGCGGTTTAATTGGTATGCAATTTTGTTTATACATTTCTTTTGTTTTTGAGTTTAGTTTCATTTTAGATAATGACTTACTAGGTCCTTTCATCTTTGATTACAGTTTAAACTGGTAACAGATATGTGGAGCTACTAACAAACGAGATAATACCTGCTTTGAGAGAAATTATTAAACTTATAACATGCAAAACATTTGGTTCCAGCAAGATGGTTGCCCGGCCCATAACACTCGTGACGTAAAACATTTTTTGAGAGAAAACTTTAATGAGAGAGTGCTTTCAAATAATGGACCAGTGGAATGGCCTGCGAGATAACCCGATCTTACCCCCTTGACTTTTATTTATGGTGGATGTACTAAGATCATTAAATGGAAACACACTTCGTAGAGTTCGTAATTCTGATAGAATAAAATGCCAAAAGTGTATGGAACAGAATGGTCATCATATTGAACAGTTTCTTTGTAAATCTGAGCTTTTAGTACTCCTTCTTTACTTTTTACTTTTATGACTTTTCTTATCGTTTCGTATTTCGTTTTCAGTATTACTTAGCATATCTTTAATCTTTCATTTCTTATTGTTGCTTAATTTTAGAGCCCACTAATTTCATATTAGAAATTAATTTATATTTTTGTTAATATCTCTCCTATAAATAAATTTTTTTCGGGTATGTTATACATCGTTGAAAAGCTCTATCAACTAAGCAAAAATCCAATATGGTTGCCATATGAAAAACAAAAGTTAGCACTAATAACTTGAAGACAAATGACAATCGGGGGTTTCTGTTTATATCAAAAGCTTTATCTTAAAAAAGTGTCTGAACATTGTAAAGCTTTAGAAGAAATCACTTTAGGTGTTATCGAGTTATTGAGGAAAGTTGAAATCGGCAAATTTTGGTTTTTTAAAATTATCTTAAAATTTAAATAAGTTATGGTGAATTTGAAATGAGATCTGTCACGAGTATTGAATTCTGCAAAACATTCCCCATTTAACCGTTGCTCTATGTCTTCTAATAAGCGAGATACCAATAGTGAGCATCGAAATGTGGACACAGTGTATATATAAATAAAAAAATAAAAATAAAGAAATGAATAAAGTACACTAGAATTGTTATTTCCAATTAGATACCATAAAATTTTTTCATTGCTTCAAGTTCGAAGCGGAATTGCATTAAGAAATTCAAAGTGACATATTTTCGTTGCCACAAGCAATGCATTTTCTAATCTTTATACAGTGTGGTGATAAAGTAACGCACCAAGCGAAAAAACACCCTTAGCGTTGACTTTTTCGAAAAATACTCGGACAGGTCGATTTTATTTTTAAAAAAGACATCTCTTACAATCAATTTTAATTTTATGTCACTTACCATTTTTGCGCCGTGACGTCATCGACACTTTTTTTAAATGACAACACATTTTTTTTGAAAATGTCATTTGAAAGCATCCATTTTTCTGAGTAAAATTTCGTAAAAAAGTCTGAACCAGTGCAGGTTAACAAACATGCTTACTGCTTTTCTTTAATACATTTAAAGAAATTTGCAACGATCTTGTGGGTTTAAGTTTAAAGTCACTTTCATAGATGACGTTAGGCGAATTGAAACGGCCATATAAGCGTTAGCTTATTAATGTAGTCGGCCATGCGTTTGAGCCCCGAAAAATACGCTGTTTTTCGTTGAAGAAAAATTCAAAAAAATAATCGTGGAATTTGGAATACCCTGCGAACGGAATTTTGGGCAGTTCCTCGATTGGATCGTACAGCGCCATCTATTAATCGCAAGCGGAATGACATTTTTAAATAATGTCCAAAACTATGCCAATTTAGATCAACGCAAAGTAAAAAAATAAAACTGAATTTACGATCCTCCACAGAGACGTTATTTCGGACAATTTTCAACTGAACACAGCGCCATCTATTGACATAGTTCGAAAATGGCAAGTAAAATTTAATGACATATGCCATCACACACACAAAATGCTGTATTCCCTTGAAACACTGAGATCCAAAACAAAGACAACAAATAATTGTACACAGAAGTGAGTTGCACGAATCCAGGTTTAAAATTGATAACCGTACAACGCCATCTAGAGACCAAAGAGAGAAGATGAGAGCGGGGAAAACCTAAATTTTATTTAAATTTCAAGTTTTTCGAGTTTTGTTTTCGATCACACTGTATAACGTGATTTACTGCGATTAATTTTGATTGTCAGTTTAGAGTAGAGAGAACAAAAAATTAAATATAAAAATCCGAAAAGTAACGTGCGATCAAAAAATAAAATACTGTTTTGAATTTTTATTTATTTTCGAAAAGAATTTTCTGTCTCATTTTCGCAAAGCTTTGACCTTGACAAGGTAGGCGCATAAAGTACAAGACACAAGTACACATCTGCGCAGTGGCAATTAACAAACTGACTAGAACGCTACCAATAGATGGTGCTTTCCCTTTTTAAGGTATTTTTATTTTTTGATCACTCGCTGTTTTTGACTACGGTTAAATAATAACAATTTTGGATATTGCTTGGCGGGGCCCGTTCAATACAAGGAGGATGTTGCGTTTAATATCTTAATGTTCCATTGAAATAAATGAATTTTTGACAATCTCACTTTTAAGTGGCAATTTGCACACAATGAGCGCTTAATAAATTTAAAGCTGATGACCTTGAATTTTCTACAAACCCGCGATTTAATTAACTACCGCCGGCCATTTTGCAAAATGCACGAAAATAATTTTTTCTACTCACTTTGCCAACATCGTGAAGGGAACAAGTGCGGGGCTACGTTAAGTGGCGTGACAGCCAATAGGAAGCAATAAAGTAGCTCGACTTACAAAACACTAACTTTTAAAAACAATTGCCATAGCTAGAAATCGCCGAACAAAACGCGTGAATCACCGGCGGCTCGCTCCTAATGGCGATTGGTTTAATCACGAAACGAAGAGCGATCGCCGCCAGGATTTGTTTTATTTGGAAGGTTCTTAGGTGACTGCTTGGATTTGGGAGAATCCTCCATAGTTCTTTGCAATAGTAGAGAGCGTGCTCGCTTGCACATTGTTGGAAACGAAGCATATCCGAGAATACGACGAAGAAGTGTGCAATCCGCCTTATCTGGCTTTCACTATCGAGCCCATCCTCGTTTTATAAACTGGATTAGCGTCTTCGGTCTGTTAATTGCGCCCGCATAGATGTGCAATTCTTTATTATGACTTAATCGCCACCACGCCAAGGCCAAAGCTTCACGAAAGTGTGGCAGAAAATATTATTTGCAAAACGAACAAAAAAAAATCGATAACCACAATAGCAATTTATTTTTTGATCGCCCTCTATTTTCTTGGACAATTTTTTTTTAAATTGATTAAATTCCTTATCCCATTTATAACTTTTAATTAATTAAATAAAATTTAGAATATTTTTTAACGTTATTTAATTTTTTTGATCACCCGTTATTTTTTAGACAAAAAACTTTACTCAAAACTCGAAATAATTTTTCTCTCATTTATGCATTGACTTAATTATTATTTAACTCGCGCGTAAATGTAATCAAACCAAAAAAGCAAATACAAGAAATCAAATTATATTGTGCGATCAAGAAATAAAATTTAATAGTCTGCGAAAAACAAGAAAGATCGGATTTTAAACATTTGCTCTAATATCATTTATTTTTTTGATCGCCCGCTATTTTTTTTTAAACAAAAAACTTTTACTTCGACATATAACGCGTGATCAATATCTTTTCTAATCAAGTGACCTATGGAAAAAAATTATGTCTTTGTTTGGTTCATTATTTCAAATGCCATTTGAATTATTTTTATTGCATTCCTATCGCTTTGTATAGGAATGCAATGTAAATATGTAATTCAAGTGGCATTTGAAATAATGAACTAATCAAAGACACATGATTTTATTTCCATAGGTCACTTGTTTAGAAAAGATATTGATTAACTGTTACAATATGTATGTTTATTATTTAACTCGCGTATAAATGGTATAAAACAAGAAATCAAACGGAAGAAATAAAATTATACCGTGTGATCAAAGAACAAAATTTAAGTCTGGGAAAAACAACAAAAACAGATTTTAAATATCGTCTTCTTTTTTATCACCCGCTACTTTTTAATTTTAATTTTTTTTTTAATTATTTAAAACTTAAAATATTTTTTCTTTCATTTATGCATTGCTTTTATACATTAAACGTATTAAACAAGAAAGTAAATACAAGAAATTAAATTATATCGTGTGATCAAGAAATAAAATTTAAATGCCTGGGAAAAACAAGAAAAATTAGAATTCTAAACATTCGTCCTAACATCATTTTTTTATCATCCCCTACTTTTTAAACAAGAAAAAAACTTTTTTTAAATAACTTTAAAACTCAAAATAATTTTTTTCTCTTTCATGTATCGATATACGTTTATTATTTAGCTCAAGTGTAAATTGCATAAAAGAGAAAATCAACAATTAAATTATACCATGTGATCAAAAAATAAAATTTAAAAGTCTGGGAAAAACAAAAAAAAAACCGATTTTAAACTTTCATTTTATTTCATCATTTTATTTTTTTATCGTCCGCTATTTTTTAGACAATTAAAATGTAACTGAAACTCAAAATAAATTTCTCTCATTCCTAATTTGAAAATAAAATTTTAAAGTTAAAGTAAAAACTGTTCCGAGAAAACAAGAACGCGATCGTCTAGGCAACATTTTATTTTTGATCGCCCGTTATATTTTGAGAAGGAACAAAGAAAATAGAAAAAATTAAATCATACCGTGTGATCAAAAAATAAAATTTTAAAGTCTGAAAAAAAGAAAAACATCATTTTTTTAATAACTTAAAATTATTTTGAGTTTTAAATACATATGTGAATTTTAAAAAAGCTTTTTTTGTCTAAAAAATAGCTTTTTTAAAATTTAAATATGTATTTAAAACTCAAAATAATTTTTCTGTCATGTATGTAATGAAAAATAAAATTTAAATGGTAAAGTAAAAACTGTTCCGGAAGAACAAGAACGCAATCGTCCAAGTAACATTTTATTTTTTGATCCCCCGTTATATTTTGAGAAGGAAAAAATTCTTATTTTCTGAATTTATGTGAAGCTCAAAATTATATTCCATTACGTTTCTACACTAATATTATTTGTTAGCTGCCCGATGTAACATGTTGTCATAAAATCCCGTCATCCCAGTAGGCTTTCGAAGTGTGAACGCATGTCTTTTCTTAAAGTAATTGATTAATCAAAATGCCATTTCTATTTAATCAATCGGTACATATCAAAACGCTACAGGCTAATAAAGAAACGTGCATATTAACAAAAAAATTTCAATGTTAAAGCATATTGTTACGACTTCGGGTTCACAAATTTAAACGTTATTAATTTATTTTAAAACACTTTAATGTCTACGATCATTACACACAATAAAAGTACAATAATATCGAGCTGTACACTTATCTGACAAAATAACACTTCAACGTTATTAAATTCGCTTGCTACACATCGCTTCCTAAATAAGACTGATTTTAAAAACCGCGCCCCGGCTCCTCTTTATAGCAGTCGGCCCTCTTCGAGAATAACTTCGAAAGACTTGCTAGATTTTTCCAGTAAATTCGGTGCGTGTCTAGAATAGATTAGAATCCTGTCTGAGGCACAGGTGGCGCTACCAGTATATAAAAATATAGTCTGCTTCTCATAATGTAACACTGCCCCCTCCTTAATTCTGTTCGTCCCGAGCAGAATATGGAGCCAAACGGTCTATGTGGATCACTTTCATCTTCCCACGGGGTAGCTTCCGTATTCTGTATACCACGTCATTAATTCTCTTGATTACTTCGTAAGGTCCGTCCCAAGGCGCCTGTAGTTTAGGGCATAGTCCACGAGTCCTTTTGGGGTTGTACAGCCAGACCTGGTTCCCTGGTTGGAATCCCATTTGATTGGCTCGTCTATCATACCGGGTCTTCATTTTGTCGGTGACCAGATTGATGTTTCGTCGCACATATTGATGAGTGCTCGCCAATCGATTCTCGAAGTCCTGCAGATATTCGTGCAATTCAGACCTTCTAGCTTCTGGAAGTCCAAACTTCAGGTCACATGGCAAACGCATTTCTCCTCCAAACAAAACTCGATACGGCGATTGCTTAGTAGTGTCATGTATTGCTGAACGATATGCCATTAGAAAAATGGGCAAATGTTTATCCCAGTCGCGTTGGTTTGTGGAGACCACTTTTGCTAAATGTCTCTCTAGAGTTCTGTTGAATCGCTCTACCATGCCGTCTGATTGCGGGTGTAACGGGGTAGTGTGCGTTTTAAAAATGCCAAGCATCCGGCTCAATTCTTGAAAGACGCTTCCTTCGAAATTCTACCTTGGTCGGAATGAAGCTCCATTGGCACCCCAAATCTTGTTATCCAATTCTCTATGAGGGCAGTGGCGACAGTTGTTGCTTCCTGATTAGGCAACGCGTAACCTTCTGGCCATTTAGTGAAGTAATCGGTTACCACCATGATGTACTTATTTCCGCGATCGGTTTCTGGAAACGGGCCGGCTATGTCAATGGCAATCCTCTCGAAGGGTGCACCGACGTTATACAGATGTAGTCTTCCTCGAGTCTTTTTCGCAGGTCCAGACACTGCCTTGCAGGTAATACACCTGGCACACCAATTCTCTACATCGGTTCTACATTTCACCCAATAAAACCTTTCTCGGACTTTTGCTAATGTTTTATTGATGCCCAAATGTCCACCTGACGTACCACCATGTATTTCTTCCAAAACTTCGGCAATTCTTACTTTTGGAAGGACTAACTGCTCTTTAATTTCGCTGCCATCAGGTGACTCCCATTCTCTTTTCATAATTCCATTCTCTAACTTTAGAGAGTCCCATTGTGCCCAGTAGCTTTTGAAAATCGGGCTTTTGTTCGATATTTCGGCCCAAGTTGGACGTTGTCCTTTTTCCTTCCAAGAGATTATATCCCTTATGTCTTCCTCTTGGCGTTGCTCTTGGCTTATAACTTCTGGTTGCCACTGGTTGTTTGTGACACGTGTTCTTTTGATAGGAATTATTCCTTCTTTGTCCTCCAATTTCAAGCAGTGCCGACAAACTTCAGGACACGGTCTTCTGGATAGTGCATCTGCATTATTATGGATACGACCTGGGCGATGTTCGATTGTAAAATCATACTCCTGCAGTCTTTCTATCCATCTGGCAAGCTGGCCTTCTATATTTTTGAACTGGAGCAACCACTTCAATGCTGCATGGTCTGATCGAAGATGAAACTGTCGACCATAAAGGTATTTGTGAAAATGTTCCAATGTTTTCACCACAGCAAAAAGCTCCTTCCTGGTTACACAATAATTTCTTTCAGCTTTGGATAAAACTTTACTGAAGTAACCGATGACACGTTCTTCCCCGTCCTGCACTTTGCGTCAATGATGAACTGGCCCTCTAGTCGTGGATAGGACAGTATCGGTGCAGACATTAGAAGATCCTTCAGATTTTCAAAAGCTTCTTGGCAGTCTTCACTCCAAAAGAATGTTGTTTTTCCTTCGGTCAGCGAATGCAGAAGCTTGGCTGTCTTTGCAAAGTCTTTCACAAAACGTCTGTAATATGTGCATAATCCCAGGAAACTTCGCAACTCATGCACATTTTTTGGTGGTGGCCAATCCTTAACGGCTGTAATTTTGTCTGGATCCGTTGCGACTCCTGCTTCTGATATGACGTGTCCAAGATATTTAACTTACTTTTGGAAGAATTCGCATTTGGCAGGATTCAGTTTCAATTTCGCCTCTTTTATTCTCTGAAAGACGTCTGTTAAGTTTGCAAGATGTTCTTTAAAAGTTCTTCCAACAACAATCACATCGTATAAGTATACGAGGCAAGTTTTCCAGCTAAGTCCGCGCAATACCAATTCCATGAGTCGTTCAAAAGTAGCTGGGGCGTTGCAAAGACCAAAAGGCATCACTTTGAATTGCCATAAACCATTTCCAGCAGTAAAGGCCGTCTTTTCCTTGTCTTCGGGATGCATACCAACTTGCCAATAGCCGCTTTTCAAGTCTAAGGTCGAAAACCATTTCGCACCGGATAAGGTATCTATTGTGTCATCGATCCTGGGCAAGGGATAACTGTCCTTTTTCGTGACATCATTTAATCGTCTATAGTCCATACAAAAACGCGTGCTGCCATCCTTCTTAGTCACCAGTACAACGGGAGATGCCCATGGACTTTGCGACGGTTCTATAACGTCTTGGTCTTGCATCTTCCTAATTCAATTTTCGGCTTCCTCTCTTTTTGCCAACGGCAGTCGACGAGCGGGTTGTCGAATTGGATTCGAGTCGCCAGTGTTTATTCTGTGATGTACAATGTCTGTCCGGGTTAAATCATCATCAGTATAAGCAAAGATTCCTTTAAATTTTCGAAACAGCTCTCGTACGTCTTCTGTTTCTTTGGGTTTCAGCAAAGTTGATGTACCAGCCAGCAATTTCTCTAGTAGTGGTGGTAGCGTGTCAGACTGATGCCGAGCGGATGCATCGTTCACTTCAATATGGTTTACAGAAACAATTGCTTCACACTTGCCCACTACAGTTCCGCCGGGTATGGTAACTGGGTAACTGTTGACATTTGCAAGACGGATAGGAACTGTTTCTTGAATCTTCACCAGAGTTCCAGCCAGTAAAATTCCCTTCTTGGCGCAGTTAGTTTCAATTGGTTCTATGATCCCAGTAGGATAGCTATCAAGATTGCCTTCCATTTTTGCCAAGATTATCTTGTCGGTTAAGGCGGGAATGTTCACACTTTCTTTCAGTTTTATTCTCAATACGGTAGGTGAATTTCCAGGGATATGGAGAGGTATCTCTTCTGTTCCAATGCGTAGAACTTTATCCTTTAGATCTACAACCAAGCCGTTTTTCTTCATGAAATCCACTCCAAGTATGAAATCATCAACGATATCAGCCATTAAACCCTGTGACTAAATTTCATACTTCCAATCTTCAATTCAATTTCGGCTTCCCCATAAACAGGAGTAACCTCTCCAGTAGCTGTCTGGATGTGATACCTTCTTCCAGTATTTATTAGTTTCCATTTTGGTAAGAGATCTGTTCTTACTATGCACGCATTTGCACCAGTATCGATTGTGAATTGGAAGGATCTCTTGCCAATTTGTCCATTTGCTACCAAGCTATTTTCATTATTTCTTATTCTAGAAATAGAGACAATCTTGGGGTTATCCGTAGAATCAGTCAGCATGCGCCCCTTCTTGTTGACTGGAATTAGCGCATCACTATCATTGTAAAGGCGCAGTCGCTTGCGCCTACAGTTGGAGCGCAGATGACCTTGCTGACCACAGTTCCAGCAACTTATTATTCGCATGACATTGCTTGTGGTTTTCTTTTCTTCCAACTGTTTTAGTCTATCCAAAATATCTGTCAGTGCGTTGTTGTCGGCAGCTTTCACTTCTCGCACTCGCACTAGGCTTCTAGAGGCTTGCTTGGCTGCCTCGAATTCCAGAGCACGGGCCAGTACATCTGTGCACTTGGAGAAGTTACCCAGTCGCAAGACTTGCTGCATCTCTTGGTCCCTAGTACCGTCAATGAATGCTTGTATGGCCAACCGGTGGAAAACAGGTTCAGGCAGGAAGTCTCCGTTCGCCATTCGGACCAATCTCTCGACATCGAGTTCAAATTCCTGTAATGACTCACCATTCTTCTGGGTACGAGTTTTCAGTTGGATAGCATAGAGTTGCTTCATGTGTGCGTCACCAAATCGCATGTCCAAGTGTTCTACTAGTTGATCATAGTTGTTCTGAACCTCTTCGGAAATTGATTGTAATGCACTCAATGCTGGGCCCCGCAAAGCCAACACGAGGGCTGCAGCCTTATCGCGATCATTCCAGCCATTTACATCAGCTGCGATTTTGAATTGTCTAATAAAAGTAGACCATGGTAAGTCCCCTTCAAATTTGGGTGGTTTCAGTTTTTGGCTTGACGACACAGATGGTGTAATATAACGACCAAGTCCTACTTTATGCAGTTGTTTGGTTAAGTCTTCAAATTTATCGTGGAACTGAATTTCTATTCCTCCGATTTTCTCATCAAGTTTGCAGTCAAATTCAGTTTTTATGTCACCAATATGAGTTTTTACATCTTCAATTTGATAAAAAATTGCGTTTTCAAATTGTCTCTTCACATTTTCAATCTTTCCATCACTTTCCTCATCGAATTGTGTTTTAAGATCTTCAATCTTTTCATCGATTTGACTTTTCACCTCCTGTAATTTCAGATCGGTGTTTAAACTGGAAGTTTCAATTTTTATTTCCAAGCTTTCTATTTGTTTTCTAGAAAGCTCCATTTGTTGCGTCATTCCTTCCTTCATATTTTCATTGATTTCTTTAATTTCTTTCTTTATATTTTCATCAACTTTTTCCATTTTTTCATCCACTTTTTCCATTTTTTCATCCACTTTTTCCATTTTTGCTTTCATTTCTCTAAGTAAAGCTGTGGTATTTTCAATTTCGAATTCAAATAATTCCGGATCTTTTCCTTCTTTTCGGAGAGCTCGTTCAAGCCGTTCTTGTAAAACGGCTTTTTTTCCAGAATTTTCAAGCCCTCTCTCGTCCAATTCATCACGCAGCTCCTTCACTTTTAATTCAACTAGCTTCATTTTCGATTTTTTACGACTTCGGGTTCACAAATTTAAACGTTATTTATTTATTTTAAAACACTTTAATGTCTACGATCATTACACACAATAAAAGTACAATAATATCGAGCTGTACACTTATCTGACAAAATAACACTTCAACGTTATTAAATTCGCTTGCTACACATCGCTTCCTAAGTAAGACTGATTTAAAAACCGCGCCCCGGCTCCTCTTTATAGCAGTCGGCCCTCTTCGAGAATAACTTCGAAAGACTTGCTAGATTTTTCCAGTAAATTCGGTGCGTGTCTAGAATAGATTAGAATCCTGTCTGAGGCACAGGTGGCGCTACCAGTATATAAAAATATAGTCTGCTTCTCATAATGTAACAATATTCATAAAAATTGTTGAAAACGGTGCCCATTTTGCTGACGGCAAAGATTTACACGTCGCTTCAAATTGTCGAATTCTAATTCTAATGTGACATATACAAATTATAAACGTCATTCAATTTTCTAAGAAAAGACGTGCCCTTACACGTCCAAGGAATATTGGGGTGACAGGACTTTATGATAACATGTTGTAATTAAAATGCAAGAAATGAAATTATTGATAGAAATATTCCATTTTCAGCATCCATCCGCCCTCTATAGAAAATAACCACAAAGCGAGTACCTTTTCCTTTCTTAGTATTCCGGGATTATTCATGGTTTTTAGGAGGTAGAAAAAGGGTCGTTGTACTCGTTGTCGTAGTCGCAGCCCTAACTTAGTATAGTAACGTTTGTGTTGTAAAAGTGATAGTGTTAAATAAATCTTAGCGATCATAGTTCATCATTGTGTTCATAAATTGACTCAATATCCCCAAGAATTATAACATGCGATCAAATGAAATAAAAATTCCAACTGGAAGCCAAAATAAAAAAATGCCTTTTGGAAAAATACTTTTTCTGAATTTATGTCAAACTCAAAATAATTTTGCCCCACGTTTTCCCATTGACATATGTTATCTAACCGACATATTATTTCGATTAAAAAAGCAACAATGCAAGACATTGAATTATACCGTGTGATCAAATAAAATAAAAATTGCATCCGAAAGGCACAGGCAAAAAAATACCCTTTGATAATAAACGAAAAAACAGATTTTAACCGAACAACAAAACCACTTATTTTTTTTATCACCCGTTATTTTTCCTCTTTCTAAATTTATGTAAATTTCAAAATAATTTTGAGTTTCTCGTTTATGACACTGTCACGCATTTATTGTTTAACCATTGTATAAACAATTTTATACAATGTCAAATAAATACAAGTTATACTATGTGATTAAAAAAAAAACTCGCAGGTTTTTTAAAGATTAAAAATATTCTTCAGATACAAACGAAAAATCAGATTTTATTCTTGATCTTGATCTTGAATTCACCTTAAACTCAAAATAATTTTCTGTACGTTATTTACAACACTGACATATGTTTTTATTATTTTTGATTTAAAATGTATGTGAAAGTCAAAATGAAACACATTCATTGCAAATAAACAGAAAAGGGATTGAGTCTTCCATATTCTAGCTTTTGTTTTTTGATGACCCGATATTATCTGGGCAGTATTTGAAGGCCAAAAATTTGAAACCCTTTCGTACACGTGATCAAAAAAATGCATTTGAAAGTCAAAATAAAAAACGTTCTTTGAAAGTAGACGATAAACGGCACGTAGTCTTTCTTTTTTGATCACATGGTATTATCTGAGTAGAAGTTGAAGACCAAAAGTTCTAAATGCTGTCTTGCCATACGTAAAGAATTTTTGAAGAATAAAACCGAACGATTTATTTTACAAAACAAAACAAAAACATCATGCATAATACCGTATAATAAAAAAATTAAGGAAAACAAAATCTATTCGTTGCAAGACTGCTACCTCTCTGCAATTTATTTAATCTTAATGACGACGGGAGCGCGTTTTCGGCCTTAAAATAAAATAAATAAAAATGTGTTACGCTTTTATTTTTTGATCACCCGGTACTACTTGGCTAGAAATTGAAGGTCTTGTCATACCTACGAAAATTTTCAATATAAGACAGTGTATTTTACGAAACAAATAAACCATAGATTTACCTATAACACAGTGTGATTAAAAAATAAATAAATACATAAATAAACACGACTTGGTGCAAGACTCCTGCGATTAATTATTTGTTTAATCGTAATGCCGGTGAGGGTGCGCTTTTGTTCCGAAAATAAAATAAATAAAAATGTGTTAACTCAAGAAAATGTTTTTTTTTGCAAGGAATATTAACCTACAGTTCTTCCGCTCGATCTTTGCAGTTACGTCAGAAAATTATCGACTCAAAATGACAAATTTATAAATTCTATCATTGTTTTAACATACGTGTTAGATAAGGATAAAAGAATATGTTGATTTCGTTTCTCGAATCGGTAAAGTGTGACGTGACTGCAAAGATCGAGCGGAAGAACTGTAGATTAGGTAACACCAAACTGGTTGTGAGTTAACTTTCCGAGTTTCTCAGCGTGACGACGGCTTCGCGTGACGTAAACTATGATGTACGTGTGTGTGTACACACAGCCCGCTTTGATAGGCATCTTCGTGTTTAAACAATTTATCAAGGATTGCGAAAAATCATTTTGTAAAACTGCGAGTAGGTACACTCACGCCTAACTTAAACGATTAAGGAACTCTAATGAATGACGGCCGATTGAACAAATAACTAAAACTGAATGCCACGAGCGATAGCATTCATTCATCCTTCATTAGGGAATTTTTTTTTTGTTTCATTTTGACATCAAATTTCTGTAAAAAGAATCATGACGATGGCTACGATTTTTTCCGAATTTTCTGCTTGTTTTGAATTTTGATTTTAAAAAACAGTGAATAGATTATTTCACGCAAAGAATAACAACACTTTGAAACAAATAAATCAGTAAACTTATGCGTAATCCGTTTCGAATGTTAATTATTATAATTTAGTTTTGTGTGTGAGGATTTACTAACACAAATCTATTAAAACTTTAACAAATTCCAACGTTCACAAGTTCAGCATCCCCTATTTTTGGCGCACCGGCGCATTCTTTTCACTTTGCATTCAATTCTTAATCAATTATGAACTATTCCTTAGAATTGTTTAAACGTGATCCCGAAATCTGTTACGTTTATTCAGTACACGAAGAAACTGGCCGCATATCGCGTGGCCATCCTTTAAAACAGGTGTACAATTTTTATAGTCGGCGATGAACTTCAAGTTTAATAAATCGTTTCACATTTTCGCAGAAAACAGATTCGTTTAAGCAAATGTAATCAAGTAATCATCCTTTTGTGGCGACCATTATTTATTACGAGCGTCATCTATGCGTTCGCTAAGAAAGGAAGTTTCCACTCACCCTCCATGAAGTTGTTGTTGTTTGGGGCTGGCGTGGCGGGACTAGGTGTATGCGTGGGCGCCGGCGTCGTCGTCAGCAGCTTCCTGTCATCACCTGGCAATATAGGGGGCGGTGGGTTGTACTCCAAGTAGGCCCCTAGGTCGGGCACACACATATTGTCGTACAAGTTCGTAGGAACACTGCTTAAGGACCTCTCCTTTTCGACATCTAGAAAACAAAACACTTTTTAGAAATACCCAAAAAGAAATAATAACCTAAACTGCAAGGCGGCGGCGTAGGACCGATACTGTTTCTTATCAAAGAGTAGGGATAAAACAGTATTATTAAGCACTGAAAGGATGATGATGATGTTAACGGCAATCAGAATGATTGAAGTCAATCGGGTTCATGTTCATACCCGAACAAACGAATGAAAATCTGGCGTACGATGACGACCAAAATATATGTTAATATATTTAAAACGCTTTGTAATCATTCCGAATACTCAGCTAGCGCCCCTTCCGCTTACACCGGAAGTGATAATGCCCACCTTATCACGCACAGTAAAATCAGAGTTCCACGGCATTGTTGCTTTAGAGGTCTTACACCGCGATTTAATCGCTTGGTACGCGACTAAATCGCGCTGCTAAATCGCGAAAAACGCAACGATCACGACTCGATAGACAGTTATTTGAATGATGGATTTTACATATCTCTTCCCAAGCATTTCGTTTCTCAATCTTATCAGAATAGCTTTTAGATCGAGAGTCCCAAATTGCAGAGTGGTTTTCAATTTCTGTTATAAATAATTCTGTATCGATAGTCATCTTAACTACAGCGCAGACGGACAATACTCTATTGTACCAGCAGCGCGATCTAGCACTGCATTGTGTAAAGACAATTGCGATCAAATCGCTACGGATAATCGCGGGGACCCGCTGCTGCACACGCGATCGCGCGGCTTTGTCGCTAATGTGTAAAGGTATAGGGAATTACGTGCAAAATAATATACGCGACTAAATCGCGCGGCTGAATCGCGTTGCTAAGTCGCCAATGTGTAAAAGGTCTTCGGTATAATGAGATGTTCGATTCGTCCGCAAGGCTAATTGCGTGAGGTCTTCTTTTGTCAAAGACAGAGAACAAAAACTATCGAGGTTAATTGTTTCCCAAGTATAATTACTTCTCACAGATTACTTTAATAAAAATCGCAAATATCGCCGTATCGTTTGACAGCTGTCCAATTTTCTTTTAGTTTAATTATGTTACTGTTACTCATCTGTTACTAGTGATGGTTGAAACAAATGGAGTAAGGATCTCCTAAGAGCGCATTAGTGTTACAGAGGTCGCAACACGAAAGCGACGCTAAATTTATATACTTTGTAAAGTGTTTTTCCGAGTAGTTTATCTGATCGCATATTTTCGCACACCGCGTGACTCCCGTAATTGGTATCGCCTCGCATCTACGTAAGCCCAACTAATGACACACAAGAAGCCCCCCCTCAATAAGCAGGTACCTTTTTGTAATAACTCTAAATGCTCCCAGAGGATGTCTCCGACGAAGGCGGGTGCGCGAGCCTGGAAAGCATCCTTTCCCATTGCACAGATGTCCTTCCCCTTCATGTGAAACTGGTTGAGGACTATGCCTTCCAGAGAAAATTCCTTCGTTGCCCATTGCAGCCAATAGGCGACGTGACTTTCCGTCCAATTTCTAGGATCTGAAAATAACAGCAAAAAGAATTGTACGTAGCGCGAAGCAATTTTGAAAAGGATAGATGGAAAACGTATGCGTGTATGTACGTAGGTAAATGGGAAAGTGGAGCCAGCCATGTGTAGAAACTTAAAAAAAGCTGTCCGTGCACGCGTGGCTGCAGCGCAGTGATAACAATTGGAACGCAGTCGACCGGAGATTTTGTATCAAAGTAAAAATCTCTAATTACACGTCGACGAACAATGGCGAACCGTTTTCTGCAACGCGTTTTAATATTGCGAAATGAAACAATCAGTCCTCGCTCACCGAAAACCGTCGCCTGAACCAGCCTGAACGGCTCAAGGACAATAAATACCCGGCAATAGTATATTACATATCGAGAGTTGTAAATAGCAAATTACGCACGCTGGAAAAGTTGCGCATGAGCCGCGCAGCGGCGAATGCAAGTATTTAATTCCACAAGTGTGTAATTGCTTTACACCTCGAGTTTTGTATTATACTTTATCTACGACCATTACTGTAAATGACAAATTACGTACAAGACATAAACTAAGTAAGCCGGAGTTTACAAACGTCGTGCGTAAAGTAACATTTGCAGTTAGATCTACGTAGCCGCATCACTTTAGATTGACAGTCGTCGAAATTGCAAGTGTCATTGCTGATTACTTTGAAGGTAATTTTTGTGGTCGTAGATAAAGTGTAGTACAAAACTTAAGTTGTAAAGCAATTACGCACTTGTGGAATTACTTGCATTCGCCGCTGTGCGGCTTATGCGCAACTTTTCCACCGTGCGTAATTTGCTATTTACAACTCTCGATATGTAATATACTATTATCTACGATCACAAAAATTACCTTATTTTTCAAGTTCAAAATAATCAGCAATGACACTTACAATTTCGACGACTGTCAATCTAATGTGATGCGGCTAGGTAGATCTAACTGCAAATGTGCGTAAAGTAGGTGCGTTGTGCGTTTTTCTTACTTTACGCACGACGTTTGTAAATACCCGCTTACTTAATTTATGTGTTGTAATTCGTCATTTAGAGCAGTGGTCGTAGATAAACGATTTTACATTGCAGTTGTCTTTTCAACGTTCAAGTTAAAAAATCTCGGAAAAATTAGAGAAAATGTAAGATTTGGCAACTGCGCGCATGGAACTTGTGTCCAACAATTGTTATTGTAGTTCTGGGTGGCTATGGAATCAAACATAAACGTCGATTCTTACTTCGTATGGCTGTTAAACAATATTATAAATTCTTGCTTACGTATTTCATTTATTGCAATTTGAAACAAATAATTAGTTGAGGCCGCTTTACAGTTCGCGATTATTTATTGCCGGCAATGAAAATTGCAGCGATTGGTATCGCATGCATGCGCAATGTTGTATTTTTATACAAAATGCAAATACCGCGCATGCGTGCAATACAAATCGCTGCAATTTTCATTGCCGGCAATAAATAATTGCGAACTGCAAAGCGGTCTTTAAATATGTTTGATTCCACAGTCACCCAAGAGTCAGGACTACAGTAATTGTTGGACACAGGTTATAAAAGAAACGAAAAAAAAAATCGCACCGAAATGACGTCCTCTCGACTTTCAAATCTAACTAACAACACAAACAAGAGAAACTGCGTAGAGGTGACGTTCAATTCCAAAAAAAATCGGGAAAGTTAGGAAAAACGTAAAGTTTGGCAACGGCGCAAGTATAAACAAAAGAAATTGCGCAGAAGTGACGTTCTATCAACATTAAAATCCAAAAGATCTCGGAAGAATTAGAAAAAAAATTGTAAAATTTGGCAACAGCGTAAGTATACAGAAACGAAAGAAAATTGCTATAGAAGTGACGTTTCAAATCTAACTATCTCGGAAAAATTAGAGAAAAATGTAAGATTTGACAACGGTGTAAGCACAAACAATAGAAATTGCGCAGAGGTGACGTTCTATCAACATTCAAATCCAAATTTCTCGGGAAAATTAGAGAAAATGTAAAATTTGGCAACGGCGCAAGTATGAACAAAAGAAATTGGGCAGAATTCTTTCAACATTCAAATCCTAAAAATCCATGGACAATTTAAAAAAAAATGTAAGATTTGGCAACGGCGCAATTACATATAAACAAAATAAATTGCGCAGAAGCTTTTCAACAATCAAATCCCAAACATTTCGGGAAAATTTTAAAAATGTAAGATTTGGCAACGGCGCAAGTTTAAACAAAATAAATTGCGCGGAAAAATTGTAACGTTCAAATGCAAAAAATCTCGAGAAAATTAGAAAAGAAATGTAAGATTTGGCAACGCCGCGGAAGTATAAAGAAAACAAAAGAAAATCGCCTAGAAGTGACGTTCTATCGACTTTCAAATTTAAAAATCTTGAGCAAATTAGAAAAAAATGTAGGATTTGGCAACGGGGTAAACATAAACTAACAAGTAATTGCACAGAAGTCTTTCAACATACAAATTCAAAAAATCCAAAAAAATCTCGGCAAAATTAGAAAAAAAAGTAAGATTTGGCACCGGCGCGCAAGTAAAAAGAAACAAAAGAAAATCGCGCAGGTGTGACGTCCTTTCAATACTAAAATTTAAAAATCTAGGAATTTGAAATTTAGAAACATAGAAACATATGTATAATTAAATTGAAATAAGCACTAACACAAATATTTGATGGAAAATTTTTTCCGCCTCAATCGAGAATCGAATTCGAGTCTCTGACCATTGAGCTAAAGCGACACCGAGTTCAGTTATCGTCTAATATAAAATAGAATCTAGAATTAGAATTAATTTATTAATAATTAGAATTAGATTCTAATTTATATTAGACGATAACTGAACTCGGTGTCGCTTTAGCTCAATGGTCAGAGACTCGAATTCGATATAAATATATATTTTATATATATATAATTATATATAAATATAAAGCAACAAAAAAAAAACGCGGCAAAAGTGACGTCCTTTCAACTTTCAAATCTGAAAATTTCAAGAAAATTAGGAAAAATGTAAATTTTGGCAACGACGCGGCGCGGCGTAGCGTAAGTATAAAGAAACAAAAAAAAACAGGCACAAGTGAGTTTCAATATTCAAATCTAAAAATTTCAAGAAAATTAGGAAAAAATTAAGATTTGGCAACGCGGAAGTATGTATGTATAAAGGAACAAAAGAAAATCGCAATATTCAAATTTAAAAGTCAGGAAAAAACAGGAAAAATGACGGAACTTTTAATCAAATGTTTTATTTTGAAAAACGAGGAGAAGTGATAGTCCTTCCTAAATCCACCCTGGACACGACTTGCTTACTAAAATCAAAAGATTTAAATTTACCACCTAAAATGTAGTTCCAAAGCCATATCATAGATGTAACTTTGACAATTGCAACTTTCTTAGGTACAGTTGCGGCCAAAAAAAAAAACGGGACACTTCATTAAACGTCAATTTTCTAATACTAAAACTTTTGCTACGTGGTTGTAATTATGAACTGATACTTACGGATGACAAACAGTAATATTTATTGTTTGTCATCCGTAAGTATCAGTTCATATTTACAACCACCCAGCAAGAGTTTTAGTATTATTTTTAGGCCGCGACTCTATATTGAGTACGCTGTATAATGGCCACATTGACGATGTTTTGATTATCAGAATGATTAGGATCATTATGAATCACAAGTAAAATGATTAGGATCAGCATCAGATTCACGATGATTACCTAAGTTCAATGTCAAATCGATCAGGATCATCAATAGAATAAATAAATGCATTGAACAAAAACACAAAAACCAACTGCATTACTTGTCTAACAAATAAATTATTCGCTAAATTCACACGTATCGCATCCGCAATAATAGGGAGTTTTTGCAATCACGTTTCACGTGCCCGTCATCCTTTAACGTTAACTTTATTAACCCCGGTGTAGGAATTTACGTAATTTACACTTTGAAAGTTTTTGCATCATATTACGTCGACGTAAACGTGAATGTGAATCAAGAACGTATTTTGTCTTGTCAGATTTGGTTGCATTCATTGTCATTTAGTTTATGTACCAAATCTGAGTTTTGTGACTTTCGATAACATATTCCAATGCTTTGAAATGTCAAATTTCATAAATTGACCGGCTCGTCATTGCATACGTGATGAACTTAGGTTTCACGTAGTCCGTCATACAGAAAACGTGAACGTAAACGTTAAGCTGAATGTAACTGTTACCACAATTTATATTTCATACGAAAAATCATACATCCTTTAAAAAAATATGTAAACAAAAACAATTGAAAACGATATCAATAGAATTTTTCGTCAAAAAGGTACTCGTACCAACGAAGTTTTCTTTTAATCAAATTCAAACAAAAAATACAGTCCTCAGTCCATTATATCGAAGCTGATTACACAACGTAAAACTATTTGGTCCGATCGAGCCGGATCGAGCATGAACTAGGCGCATCAGCCAGGAGAAGAAGCACCCACCACACAGCAACTCAGGAATTCAGATAAGGTTTAGAATTTATACTCTGCTATCTGTGTTAAGGTTGTATTCATTTATAAACACACTCATATTTTTATATTCATTTTGCAAAAGAAAATATTTTGACAAATATTTTTAGACATTAATACAATTTCACTTGTAACTAAGTTACAATAATTCAATTAGTACGTTTCTGAGTTTGAAAGATCATGCAAGACGTCACAACTGTTGAAAAACTCGTGCGTAAACGAGGTACTATAAAATATAAACTGACAAATTTTATAAAATATTTGCGCACAGTTCAAGATGTATATGCAAATGATCAAGTATTCGAAGAAAAAATAATCATTGAATTACAAGATCGTAGTAATAAGTTTGCATCATTGTTTGAGTAATTTGATGAAATTCAGAGTAAAATAGAATACATTTGCGATGAAGATGACTTAGAAAGACAATATTTACAAAGAGAAGATTTCACGGAGAAGCATTCATCCGCAATAACAGACGCAAAAGTTATTTTAAAACAAGTCCACACATCTGTCAGCCAAATTCAAATTGACAATGTCAATGGAATTCAAAGATACTTTTGAATCACTAATTAATTCAAACAAATCAATTGATAATGTTCAGAAGTATCATTATTTACGTGCTTCACTAGAAGGCGACGCACTAAAAGTCATACAGTCTCTAGAATTCTCATCTGAGAATTATATAATCGCATGGGAATTACTTTGCAACAGGTATGATAACATTAGATTATTGATCAATAATCATATCAAATCTTTATTTGAATTAAATCCACTTGCAAAGGAATCCTCAATAGGAATAAGAAATTTAATTGATACCATTTTTAAACATTTAAGAGCTCTTCAAACACTAAAACAACCAACAGAACATTGGGACACTTTGTTGATCTTTTTAATTACGTCAAAGCTTGACAAAATTACTGTTCGAGAATGGGAAAAGGTTAAAACAGGTAATAATTTCCCAACACTTTTTGATTTCAAAAGCTTTTTGAATTCAAGAGCTGATTTACTAGAAACACTTGAAATTAACTGCAATAAAAATACAAAAGAACATAGACAGTTAAATAATAATGTCAAACAAGTTTCACTAATATCCTCAAATGTAAAATGTCCTGTATGAAATGGGACTCATTTAATTTATTATTGTAAAATTGCAAAAAATTGTAAAATTTATTATTGCCAAATTCAAATTGACAATGTCACTGGCACATCAGATTCCTCAAAACAAAACGGTATTTTCCAGAACATCAAACTTCCAACAATTAAGCTTGCAAAATTTAACGGTAAATATGATAATTGGCTGGAATTCAAAGATACTTTTGAATCACTAATTAATTCAAACAAATCAATTGATAATGTTCAGAAGTATCATTATTTACGTGCTTCACTAGAAGGCGACGCACTAAAAGTCATACAGTCTCTAGAATTCTCATCTGAGAATTATATAATCGCATGGGAATTACTTTGCAACAGGTATGACAATATTAGATTATTGATCAATAATCATATCAAATCTTTATTTAAATTAAATCCACTTGCAAAGGGATCCTCAATAGGAATAAGAAATTTAATTGATACCATTTTTAAACATTTAAGAGCTCTTCAAACACTAAAACAACCAACAGAACATTGGGACACTTTGTTGATCTTTTTAATTACGTCAAAGCTTAAAACAGGTAATAATTTCCCAACACTTTTTGATTTCAAAAGCTTTTTGAATTCAAGAGCTGATTTTCTAGAAACACTTGAAATTAACTACAATAAAAATATAAAAGAACATAGACAGTTAAATAATAATGTCAAACAAGTTTCACTAATATCCTCAAATATAAAATGTTCTGTATGTAATGGGACTCATTTAATTTATTATTGTGAAAAATTCTTAAAATTAAATTTGTCAGATAAATTAAAAACAATAAAGCAACTGAATCTTTGTAATAACTGTTTACGTTCAGGCCACACAACTAAAACCTGCAGATCTGGATTTTGCAAAAAGTGCAAAGCCAAACATAACACTTTACTCCATCCAGAATTATTAAACACACATGAACCAATCACATCAAAGACAATTCACCCAAATGCAACAACAATTTCATCAGAAGTTAGTTTCACAAGTCATTATCCTAATCAACACGTTTTACTCTCCACTGTATCAATTTTAGTTCCAGATGTTTCTGGAAACATTCATACTGCAAAAGCCTTGCTTGATTGTGGCTCTCAGTCAAATTTTCTTACTTCAAGATTTTGCAAAAGGTTAGGACTCGAAGAACATTCAACAAACATGACCATTGTAGGAATCAATGGTGTTTCATCCGTCATTCAAAAGAAATGTAACATTGTGATACATTCACTCAATTATGAATTTTCTACCAGTCTTTCTTGTTTTGTTTTGCCCACAATTACAGGTAATTTGCCTTCATTCACTAATAGTACCAGCTCATGGAATATTCCAACCAACATTCGATTAGCAGATCCTCAATATACCGAGCCTAGTGAAATTGATGTACTCATTGGCGCAGGTATTTTTTGGAATATTCTTCATAATCAAAGAATCCAATTGGGTAAGAATATGCCAGTTCTTCAAAATACAAAATTCGGTTGGATTATATCAGATATCATCTCAGAATCCATTCCAAAATTTCATTGTAATTTTTCTAAAACAGACAGTAATCTTGATTCTAAATTACAGAAATTTTGGGAAGTAGAGGAAATTAATAACGAACATTCTATGTCTTCCAATGACGTTTACTGCGAAAAACATTTCTTAGAAACATTCTCTAGAAATGAACAAGGACGATTCATTGTTCGAATACCATTGAAACATTTTGCCTCTAATTTAGGTAATTCGAAAACATTATCAATTAAACGTCTACAACAATTAGAACGTAAATTTTCAAATAATTCTAATCTAAAAGCTCAATATTCTCAATTCATGAAAGAATACATAGATTTAAATCACATGTCTCAAGCAAATTCAGTTCATTCCAATACAGCATATTTCTTGCCACATCATGGTGTTATTAGACAAGAAAGTTTAACTACTAAATTAAGAGTAGTTTTTGATGAATCAGCGAATTCCGATTCAGGTTGGTCAGTTAATGACTTACAATTTACAGGGCCACCCATTCAGAATGAAATATTTTCCATACTCATAAAATTCAGACAACATCCTTTTGCAGTTTCAGCAGATATAGAAAAAATGTATAGGCAAGTCATCATTCATCCTGACGACAGATATCTTCAAAATATTGTTTGGAGATTTAATTCAGACGATCCGATTTCCATTTATACATTAAATACAGTTACCTATGGCACTAGATCTGCTCCATATTTAGCCATGAGATGCTTAATGCAATTGGCTCATGAATATCAGACAAAATCTTGTTTTGCATCTTCAATAATACAAAATGACTTTTATGTTGATGACCTAATAACAAGTTTTGATTCTGAAACAGTTGCAATCAATACATGTAAAGAAATTGATTCAATTCTAAATTCAGCATGTTTTCATTTAAGAAAATGGAATTCTAATAGCAAGCTTTTTTTGCAGGAGTTTCAAAATGAAAATGAACCTGTCATGGCCGTTTGCACCGCTCTACCTTAAAATTAGGTGTACCTTAAGTTAAGGTGAACCTTAAGCCTCATTTGGGTTGCACCGTACAAATCTTAAAAGTAGTTCAATTGTAATCATGTGAATGTAGCCACCAATAATTTAAATGAAATTGACATGACTATTAACGTATTTTATGTCAATAATAAATTTGCAAGTTACATTATTTTTCGTTTACCTTAAAGTAATATTTAATTTGTGGAAAATTGTAGGTGAGATTAATCAACTGCAAAATAGACTGCATAATCCATATAATTAATTATTGTAAGTATTCAGATATGTGTGTTATAAATACATTAGTTTAACTTAAAATATTTCAAGATGGCAAAACGAGCTCCAAATTTTGTTGCTCCGGAGAAGGAGTTACTACTTAACTTAATAAACGAACATAGAGCTATTATTGAAAATAAAATCACAGATGCAACCACATGGAAACAAAAGGAGGTTACATGGAACTCAATTGCACAGCAGTTTAATTCACAATGTCTAATAGCATTTAAGCCTGTGGATTCACTGAGAAAATTGTGGGATAATTTAAAAAAAGACACGCGGAAAGTTATTGCTGAAGAAAAAAAGGAAATTTATATAACCGGAGGTGGTAGCAAAACTGTTAATATAAATCCCATTAATGAATTAACATTAAAAATAATGAATGGGAAAACTGTTCATGGAATGAAAAATGTGTTTGATGGTGATCGATTTGATGACTCAAGTAATATAACTTTGATTAATGAACCGTCAGTGTCAACACACGAAGCAGAGACAAGCGAAGAAATACAAATTCTTTATGAGGATGCAACTCCATCTACACAAGGTGTAAAAAATGGCATAAAAAGGAAAGTACAAGATGAGAACTCTGGTGAATGGAAAAGGCGTCGTCGACCAGCAAATACCATCGCATTATCCTCTTCCCATCTGGCAGAAAAGTATACAGAATTGGCAAACCTGAAAATAGAGTTGGCAAAAAAACAACTGGAAATATTAAAATCCGAAGCAGAAATTCGGGAAAATTAAATAAAAGAAGAACATGAATATAAAATGGAACTTCTGAAGATAGATTTGAAGATTAAAAAAATTCAATTGAGGAATTTGATGGAAAATGATATATAATAGTTAGTTAAATCCATTTAAATTTTTTATTAATGCATGTATACATATTTCCCTCATTAAATCTGTTTATGTTAAATCTATTTCAGTTGAATTTCAGTAAACTTTTACTGGAAAATTAAATGAAAAGATTTGCATTTCTGTTCAGAGTGAAAAAACTATAATAATAATATAATGAAATATAAAGTGTGTTTTTGTGCATCATTTGTAGGTATTTTATCAATTTTCAAGTCATTTGTATATTATCAAATTTTAAGTATCATAAAAGCTCAAATAAAAAAATGTGGTTGCAAGTTAATTTATTTTATTAAGAAATAACATAAACACATTACAATAATACTTTTTTAAGCATTTCCAAAATAAAAATTTACCAAATGTTGCCTTACTTGTTGGTCGTTATTATTGTGTAAGTTATTTATATCCGGAGCTATTTGACCATTCATTATTATATCTGCTAAATGTTCATGTCTTGGCTGAATTGGTGGTTCTTCTTCACCTCTTCGCCTAGCTATGTTATGTAAAACAGCTGTGGCTATGATTACTGTCAATGTTGTGTCAATTTTTAAGCGACATCCGTAGGCTAATACAGGAAATCGTCTTTTTAATATACCGAACAACCTTTCTATTACATTTCTAGTACTAATGTGACTCCTATTATATCGTTCTTCGGCAGGAGTTGTTGGGTTTAAAAAAGGTGTTAATAAATATGACCTCAAAAAATAACCACTGTCTCCCAGAAGTACACCATTTCTAAATTCATTATTTTCAAATTGCGCTCTTATACGGCTATTATTAAATATAGTGGCATCATGTGCTGACCCTGGCCATCGTGCCACAATATTAGTTATTTCCAGATTTGCGTTACAAATGCACTGAACATTAATTGAAAAATAACTTTTTCTGTTCCTAAATATTTCCCCGTCTTCTCCCCCCGGAGATTGAATCTTAACATGGGTACAATCCACTGTTCCTATTACACGTGGAAAGCCAGCAATGGCAAAGAATTCATTTTGAGTTGCAGTTATTTCAGCTGCAGTAGTTGGAAATTTTATTTCTTGTTCATATAATCTTGCTATTGCTTCTGCTACCCTGACAATTATTCGAGAAACTGTAGATGTATGAACACCTGCAAAATCTCCTATACTGCTAAGATGATTTCCAGTTGCACAAAATCTTAGAAATATAAGAAGTTGATTTATCGGTGACACACTCTGATTCCTGTAAGATTCATTTTGTGAATTATATTTAACAACTATGATTGTAGCATTTACTTACATATCATTTAAAAATTCTAATTCACCTTCTATTCTAACTAATAGATCTAAAACAGTGGGTTTCGTAAGACGAAAACGTCGAAAAAAGGTTAAATTATCTAAGCTATTGAAGTGGTCGCTTCTTTCATGTATTTGCCTCGGTATACCAAACTCAATTAAGTCAAGTACTTCAAAATCAACATCATCATCCTCAATAAGCTGCATATCGTTCAACAAATCCATGTTTAGCGAATAATTTTGCAATTAGAATACCTATATCAAATATTTTTTTGGTTATTTTGCACTTAAACCGCACAATATGTTTGACTTGACAATTCAAACCTTAAGTGGAACCTATATATGACGATACAACGCAAAACTAATACTTAAGTAGTACTTATCTTTTAAGGAATAGCGGTGCAAACGGCCATCAGTGTTTTAAATTTAGGAGATAATGAGTTTTCAAAAACTTTAGGAGTAAAATGGTACATTAAATCCGATACATTAGGTTATCAAATCAAAAATTTTGAAAATTCTTTATCAATTAATAAACGATCAATTTTGTCTGACGTAGCCAGGATTTTTGATCCATTAGGTTTGTTAAGCCCATGCACTATTTTCTTAAAAATAATTATTCAAAAACTGTGGTTTCTTAAATTAGATTGGAATGATCCTATTCCAGAAGATTTAAAGACTGCATGGTTAAGATTCCGAACTAATTTAACAAAGTTAAATCAGTTACAATTAGATAGACATGTCGTTTGTAAAAATTTTGTAGAATTAGAATTACATAGTTTTTGTGATGCATCACAAAATGCATATGGTGCATGTGTATACATTCGCAGCATCAATCAGAAGGGAAATATTTCAATTAATCTTTTATGCGCAAAAACAAGAGTTGCTCCACTAAAATGTTTAACTGTACCAAGATTAGAATTGTGTAGTGCTTTATTGTTGAGTCAATTAATTAATAAGGTTCAAAAATCATTCACTACCGAATGCCCATGTCACCTGTGGTCAGATTCTCAAATAATACTACATTGGATTAATTAATACTCTATCTCGTTCATTGACAATTTTTGTAAAAAATCGTATTTCTAAAATTCAAGAATTAACATAGATTAACAATAGGAAATACATAAACACAAAAGATAATCCTGCCGATCTTACTTCACGAGGAATTTCTCTTGAAAGTTTACTTAAGTCTCAATTATGGTGGAACGGCCCTTCATGGTTATCTCTTCCCAATAATCATTGGCCATCATCTTCATTTTCAATTTTAATTAAAAATTCTGTAAATAATGTTTGCTCGACTACTGCTGAAAATAATTTTCAGATTTTCGAAAGGTTCTCTAGTTTGAACAGGTTGAAGAGAACAATGGCATATATTTTGCGGTTCATCTGAAATATTAAGAAACAAAAATCTGAACGACAATACGGATACTTGACTATTACAGAATTAGACCTCAGTATGAAACAATTAATAAAATTGTCATAGCAAGAGAGTTTTTCTCAAGAAATTAATTTATTACTAAATAATAAAAATTTAAAGACAAAACACAATTTATTATCTCTTGCTCCATTCATTGATCCTGAAGGTTTATTAAGAGTTGGTGGTCGATTAAAAAATTCTTGCTTAAACGTTGCTCAGAAACATCCTTTAATTTTATCGGGGAAACATCGTTTAGCGAAATTAATTTTTGAAAATACACATATAACATTACTTCATGCAGGTCCACAATTGTTATTATTTACAGTAAGGCAGCATTATTGGGTTACATCTAGAATGAGTGTAGCTAAGTCAGTAGTTCGAGATTGCATCAGATGTTTTAAATCTAAACCAAAATCTTTTGATCAAATAATGGCTAATTTACCAAAAGAACGAGTTACAATTAACAATCCATTTTATATCACGGGAATTGATTATGCAGGGCCTTTTAACATAAAAGATCGTAAAGGTAGAGGTTCAAAGACTACAAAGAGCTACATTTGTCTCTTTATCTGCTTTTCTACTAAAGCTATGCATCTTGAACTTGTGACAGATTTATCAAGTGAAACATTCCTTGCTGCTTTGAGAAGGTTTGCATCACGACGAGGCAAACCAGCTCATTTATATTCAGATAATGCAACAAATTTTATCGGAGCAGCTAAAAAACTATCTGCATTGCATGAATTTTTCTCAAACTCTAATTATTAATACAAATTATTGTACAAATCAAAATATAACTTGGCATTTTATTCCCCCAAACTCGCCTCATTTTGGAGGGCTTTGGGAATCAAACAAAAAATATAAAACATCATTTATCAAGAGTAATAAATGACACAAAATTAACGTATGAAGAATTTTACACAATCTTAACACAGATAGAAGCAATTTTAAATTCTAGACCATTATACCCCTTGTTATCGGACGTCAATGATCTGCAGCCACTAACTCCAGCTCATTTTTTAATTGGTAAACCATTGACTGCTATTCCCGAACTACAACTGCTGGACACACCAACAAACAGGCTGTCACGTTTCCAGTTACAGCAACAATTAGTACAAAGTTTTTGGAAAAGGTGGTCACGAGAATATCTGTGTCATCTGCAAGAAAGAAAGAAAGAAATGGAAGATCAAAAATCCAGGGTTGAAAATTGGAAGCTTGGTAATAATCAAACAGGATAACTTACCTCCTTCCCAATGGCTTCTTGGACGAATAGTAGAGCTTCATCCCGGTGACGACAACATAGTTCGAGTTGCTACGGTGAAGACTCATAAGGGCATTTTCAAGAGAACAGTAGCGAAGTTGTGTCCTCTTCCAGTACCTGAAAATGAAAATAGTGACAGTGAAATTGTGCATGTTAAGAGTAGTTAAAGTAATTCATTTTTATTATTATAATCAGTTCATACTTATCTGCAATTTAAGAATATTTGAACACTTTCTTTAAAAAAAAAATGTTCAAGGCGTACAAACGTACAGATTTTGCGAGTTTAAACGATACATTTTCTAGTTTTCTCGATTCTTTAAATAGAATATAGATCTGTCAATTTTTAACATTTATTAAAATAAAATATTTATTATGTTTAAAAAAAAAGAAAGACAAAAAAAATCAATTTACCTTTTCAGTTTCCGTTGACAACCTTGTTTATTTTGACAACGTGTTATATTTTTCACTTCTGACGAAGCTGTCGAACGACGGTGAAACGTTAAGTCTATAGTGCGAGATTTAGTGTCCGGTTAAAAGATTTTGTGATACAAATTTCATCGGACAAGAACCAACTTTAAATAATTTATATGGTATAAACTTTACAGATTCATGCACAAATCATTTGATCACGTCAGAGTGAAGTACGCTTGCGCAATAAAGAAAAACTGTCATTTTAAAAAGCTTTCGTGTTATGAATAATTACAACAAGTTATATAAAAGGACTTCGACTTTTGATAATGTAAAACGTCTTAATTACGCACAATGAGAAAAGAAGCTTTATTATAGATGTTGTAACTTACCACAGAAATTCTGAGTATATGCAGGTAAGATTTTAATCTAAAACCGTAATAGCTTAATGCTAAATTAAATTGTCGAAATTGGAGATAAATACTCCACCTTATTCCAACGTAAATAATATCCAGTATGCTCAAATTTTTACAGCAATAACATTAATTGTTCTTACACGAACCCATCCACCATTCAAATGTAACAGAACTGTCAAGATTTTAGGTTAAGAAAGCACCCTGTAAGCAGTGCTTGGCGGAGCACGTCTGAACCGCACTTTTGCCCAGGCCAGATAGAACTCGCTTTTCATTTAGAAGGCCATGTTTGGGGTATCAATTCGGGCTAGAATTTAATGTAGAATTCAAAAGTGCAATGAAATACAGGGTGTTCCGTAAAAGAAAATATACATAATTTTGAATTATACAGTGAAAACGTGATGGGCAGTTGTTTTTCTACAGACGGTGTTCGAGGCATTGCAAATGTAGACGTGAGTGTTGTAAATTTTCTTTGGAATGAAATATCTCAAGAACCGTTCGGGTTAGACCCATGGGTGGGGTATCAAATCAGGCTAGAATTTTTCGTAAAACTCAAAAATGCAATAAAATTTGAGGTGATCCTGAGTTGCACCTCGAAATTCTGATGCCCAATTGTTTTTTGTCTCTTTTTTTGGGTAAGTAAATACTAAAGTAATAATTTTTCCGGAATTACAACAATGTATTTGGGGTGGGGGTGCAATTTCTTATCTAGACCGACACAAGCTCGAAAGCAAACAAGCGCAAGGCGCCTGTCTGTCTTTTTTTTTTCTTTGGACGGGCTCGGGCTCGGTATTTATCCGGACAATATTTTAAAGCCAAACAGCTTTGTTGGCTTAACTCGAAACGATTGTTAACACGGCACGCAGCATCAAAAATACCGACCGTTCATCCGCTCGTATTGATCTGGGTGAGTGCTGGATGACGAGTTCATTGGTTCATTTCGTTTCGGAGCAGAACTTTTTTCTCTTTTTTTTTCATTTTTCGCCGCGATCTGATTTCACGTGTCGCTGGGGGTGGGGGAGTCTGCAACGGATGCTGCAACGTTCCGCATTGCTGGTTTTCAACGGGAGCGGAAACTTTTGCTGACCCGCACCTATCTGATTGTTTCCGGTCTGTTGTACCTTCTCTTCTGTCTGTTGTTCATCGTCCTATCGAATGTACTATTTATGTAGTTACTTGTAAATATGCTTTGTTTGCTTCACGCGTACCACATACTTAGCATTTGAAATATAAAAATATAGAAATCATCAAGATTTTGGTTTCTACACTGAAAGAAAATCATATTTTGGCATTTCTCAATCGATACAAGAAAAAAACTACTTTTTTCGTCATCGAAAAGAAAAGAAAAAATTAAATAAAAAACCATAGATTTACTTCAAGTTCGGTTTGCATTTTTTAGTAAAAGAAAAAACATCTGTAGTAAGTCGGTCGCAGCCGCAGAAGGTCACTATAAACGCAATGCAAGAACAGAATAAAATGATTGCGTCATTGTGACGATGATTAACAATAAATGTCACAGTATCTAACAATTAATAATAAATTAAATCAAGCTGCTTGCGTTTGCAAATTTCGCGCAGCGGTATATTAAGCAATTAAATTTTTTATTGTATTGTATTTCTAAACGAATAACATTAACTTAATTATGTTACGACGAAGCGGGTGAGTCACACGCATTTAAAGTAATAGAATTTACACACGATTCGATTTTGTTTATTTGTTTTTCTCGTTGCGCTCTTCTGAAAAATCGGTCGGGTTTTTCGCGCTCGTCTGTTCTTCACCGTTTTTCTACCTGGAAAATGTCACTGCCGACGACGTCGCGTCGTTTATGCGATTTACATTGTGTACGTAACGTATATTCAGCCCGTGTGACCATTGACGTCATTCTTTGCATTCTTGTTTGTTTAATGAACTTTGCTGCGTGTAATTAATTAATTATGGTCCTGAACGGTCCAGTGGTAAGAGGACCGGCCTTGCAATCGCTTGGTCGTCGGTTCGAACCGCAATCGGGATGTTTCTCGGGGGTGGTCGGTATCGGCTTTAGGCACCCTTCAGTGTTGGGGATAAAATTCGACACTGCGAGAAGGTTGGAAGTAACAAAGCCATGGAACACTTTACACACTCAAATACACTCCCGCTCCTGAGGTCCTGACAAGTCTTTGACTTAGGACCCCGTTGGGCAACCACCACAGATAAAATAAATAATAAATAATATAAATAAATAATAAATAAAATAAATAAAATAAATAAATAATCAAGCGATTACTTACGTAAAAATAGTTCTTCATATATGTGCGCAGGAGCTCCGGCCAGCCGATTATCCTGTAACATCCTGTATAGTCTATGTCGCATCTCGAAAAAATTTGGCGTGAGGGAGAAGGGGGCTAAGCTCGAATGGTTTCCGATAGTGTATAAAAAAATCTGATCTGTCGTGTGAATTTGTTGTAAATTTAAAGTGCAATACCATAAGGGGTGTTTCATAGAAAAAAAATCGTATTGTGAAAAGCCGACGTTTACAAATAGATTCAGAAAGTTCACAAAAACATCTACAACTTTCTTATTTAATACTTTCCCATTGGTCCAAAAGTAAGCGAGATGGGGCAATTGTTTTTAAATCAATATTTTTTATTCGTCAAAATAAATCGAAAACCACTTGCATAGACCCGATGCGACACTAGAATTTGCTCATGAATTCGAAAATGCAATGATATACAGGATGTCACATTAAAGAAAGAGCGACTTTGATTTATATTTCGAAAATAAGATGTTCAATTGTTTCTTGGTAAACGGCATCGAAAATTTTAGACAAATGCGCACGTTTTCGTTTTTGACATTTTCTCGTCGGTTCAAAAATAAGCGAGATAGGTGTTTTTAAATTCTTGCGTTGATAAATCGAAAACTATTTGCGCTAGACCCACGATGAGACACATGATTTCAGGCTAGAATTTGTTCACGAATTCGAAAATGCAATGATATACAGGGTGTCACATTAAAGAAAGTGCGATTTTGATTTATATCTCGAAAATCAGACGATCAATTATTTCTTGATAAACGGCTTCGAAAATTTTAGAAAAATTCACACAACTTTCGTTTTGACATTTTCACGTCGGTTCAAAAATAAGCGAGATACATGGCAATTGTTTTTAAATTCATGCGTCGATAAGTCGAAAACCACTTGCGCTAGACCTACGATGCGACACATGGTTTCAGGCTAGAATTTGCTCGTGAATTCAAAAATGCAGTGATATACAGGGTGTCACATTAAATTTTGATTTATATCTCGAAAATCAGATGTTCAATTGTTTCTTGATATATGGTTTCGAACATTTTTGAAAAATTCATACAATTTTCGTTTTTGACATTTTCTCGTCGGTTCAAAAATAAGCGAGATAGATGGCAGTTGTTTTTAAATTCATATTTCTATGCGTTAAGTTTGCACTAAACCCACGATGCGACACATGATTTCAGGCTAGAATTTGCTCGCAAATTCGGCAATATACTGGGCGTTACTTTAAAAAAATTGCAACTGGTTTATATCTTGAAAACGTCATTGTGCAAATGGCAACAAACATTTGAGAAAGGCATCTACACCTTTCAAATATTTGACATTTTTTCAACGCTGCAAAAACGTTTTAACTTCTTAACTTTAGGCTGTAGGCTGCCATCCTATACTACTCAATTTTTTTTCCGCGAGTTCTGCCCCTTACCTCACAAGAGCGTCTAAAATATCAAACATTAAAAAATTAACTCTCTGTATATGACGGCAGTGTCAAAGCAATTTCCACTCGGGTTCTTCGCCCTACTTGTCAGAAACGCGTCTGCAAACGTCGTTAGGAAATTATTTCTGTAACGGAGTTACCGCAGTTAATTCCCGGGGATGTTTTATTTACTTCCGTGTGCGCCCTCTATGCACCGTTCATCTGCGGTTTTCACGTTGGAGTTTTAGATTAAGAAGCACCAAAGATAAAAAGAACACACTCACCTTTGGTGATGTGCAACTTGATTTGTTCCTTCTCCCAAGATGCAAAGGACGCCTTAAGCGCCTCTGTCATGGTTTTGTTCGTCCCCGGCGTCAGTGGCGGTACCTGCGTCGGTATATCTGCAATAATAAAATAAGCGGTTTAAAAAGCTTCTCGATTTTACAAGCGAACTTGCCATCCAATGTGCAAGCAATAGTTTAGAAAATGCGTTAAAAGAAGGCGCTCAACATACCTCAAGAAAATTTTGATTTTTGCGCCTAATTCATATTGTATTCGCTTTTTTCCTCAAAAAAGAAAAGAAAAATGTTGGCGTTCGAATAATATATATTTTTTTTGAAACTACACTCGAAGAATAAACGTTAGTTGTTTATTATAAACATATCGTGTGCTGTGTTCGGATGATTATTATAGGAATTGGCTTGTGCCCGCACTCAATATGCATCGTGCGTACATGGTCACCGTCTGTAAATTTTTATTAAACTACTCATACATTTTTCTATTGTCGCGCTACCAGGTATTATTGAACCTGCTTTTGTGCCCTGCCCCGCCTCCCCCCATCATGTCCTCCGCCAGGGACCTCTTCCAGTTCAAAGATCTCGTGCAAAACTGCGAACACCAAAAAAAAACTTTTATTTTGGCTTAGACTAATTTGAACTTAGAAAAAGAATTAAAATAAAATCCAGAAAAATGAATATTTCAAGAATACGAGGAATTGTTCTAATTTTCCAAGGGTAACGTAGGAAAGGTAGGCCGACTCAACCATTCTAATCAAAATCAATTTTAAGTAAGAACATTCTTAGTCACAAGTCACAAGATTTGACTATTTTGAACTTCCAAGAAAAAGAAAGTGAAAGAAAGTGAGCTCACTTAAATGATGGGGGTGGCAATGACTTTCTACCCCGTATTACATCAGCACGGCATTTAAGTGAAGTAGGACTCCCTTTTTTTATAGTCTTTCCTCTAGCTGGAGTGCTTGAATCTACTAGCGAAGTGTCACTCTTCGGACGGACACACAAAGGCAAAACGAAATTGACTCTGAAGTTATTAAATTTGAGTCTCCCGGAGAAAATGTAAAAAAAGGTGAGCTCACTCAAACGAATCACCTTTTTCAATCAAAAATTCTAAGGATAACAGCATTTCTTGGCGAAAATTTTATTGGGAAATGTACTTCATTTTTTCTTGGAAATTCCAATGTGAGCTTCATTTACATTTTTTTGTTATTTCAATTGATTCTATGATTGCACCTTAAGTCGCACTTTTTGTTATTTAATGTTTTCTGTAGTTCGACTTTATCTTGCTATTTCGACATTTTTTACAGAAAATGTCAGGTGGCATTTGTTGTTTCGAAAACGTGTAGAAAATGTTTACTCTTAATATAAATTTGTTTCGTTATTTCGATTATTTCTACAGAAAATGTCACTTTGTACTTTCGTGATGGTATATGTGTTTGTGTTTAATTCGTATTTCTTTTGTTACTTCCTTGATCGATAGAAAATTTTTGTGCTCAATTCGGGTTTCTTTCGTCATTTCGATTATTTATTTATAGAAGTTGTCAGTTCGCATCACTTTTGTCATTTCGATGATTCTGTAGAAAAGTCAACTCAAATTTCTTTCGTTATCTTGACGGTCTCTGTGTTTGGATTTTTTCATTTCTTTGATTTGGTAGAATTCTATTTTCTTTCGTAATTTCGATAATTCCTGTAGAAAATGTTTACACTCAATTCGAGTTTCTTTTCTTATTTCGATGATTTTTAAAGAAGAAGTCAAAAAGAATCGCAAAACAATCGAAATAACAAAAGAAACTCGAATTGAGTAAAAGCATATTGTACTGTTTTTTTTTTTTTTTTAATTGATTAATCTATTAATTGTCTTGTAAAATCGATGGCCTCTTGTTTTCATTTTTGTTATTATCATTATTTTTAAATTTTTATTATTTCATTTTCTTTGTTTTGTCACCTTTCTTTGTACAAAATATATATTAATCTATTACATTGTGTTATAAAATTTATTGTCTTTTGTTTTCATTATTTGTTGACCTTTTTTAATTTTGTTTATATTGTTTTGCGACAGTCCTATTCAAATTGTTTTTTTTTTTAGTTTATTAAACTGTGTTGTATAAACGATTGTCTTTTGTTTTTGTTATAATTTTTTTCAACTTAATTATTTCTTAATTTTTACTGTTTTAGTTTATTTGTTTTGTAGCCATTGTTTTAAAAAAAAATTTTTTAACTTATTCATTCATTAAATTGTCTTGTAAAATCGATTGTCTTTTGCTTTTATTTTTATTATCATTATTTTTAATTTATTTTATTTTCTTTTTGTCATCTTCCTTTGTTTAAAAAAAAAATTAATCTATAAAACTGTGTTATAAAATCGATTGTCTGTTGTTTTCATTACTTGTTGAATTTGAACTTTTTTTTTATTATCTTATTATTTTTTTTTGTTCTTTTCAATTTTTTCTTTTCAATTTTTTTTGTGTTGTAAAATCGACTGTCTTTTGCTTTTGTTATTATCTTTTTTTAATTTGATTACGTTTTTAAATTTTATTATTTAGTTTTATTTGTTTTGTCGTCATTGTTTTATATTTATATTATTTGTTTTGTAACCCTTTTTTGTTTTGTTTTTTAATGATTATTCTATTAAATTGTGTTATTTAATCGACTGTCTTTTGTTTTCATTATTTGAATTCGGCTTTTTTGAACTTTTATTATTTTGTTTCTTCTTGTTTTGCCACCATCTTTTCAGTTTTTTTTTTTAATTTATTAAAGTGCTTATTACTATAACAATAATAATTTTTATAATAATAATTTATTCATTCTGTGACCAAACAATTGGAAAGAATAAGTCAGGGAGTAATTACATGATTATGACGACAGTCGTCACTAAATACGTCTACTTAAATAAACATAAATTTAGTAAATAAGATAATGTGTACACATATTAAAAAAACACGTACAAATATAACACTATCACAAACAATGCCTATCACAAACACGAAAGATGTATGTACGTATGCAACTATTTAACATCTTTAGTACAAAACGTAAAAAATTCCTTTACACTGTAAAAGGAATTTGTGACCAAAAACAGTTTTAGCTGGTTTTTAAATAAGCAAAAAGATTGAATGTTTTTAATTTTATAGGGAATGTGGTTGTAAACTTTTGAACAAAAGTAGTGTGGTTGATGTTCAAATAGTGTGGTAGAATGTATTGGCTGCCGCAGTAGAGTATTATTGCGTGTATTGTAGTTGTGCTAGCTTCCATCTTGGCGAAAGTTATGAAAATTAGCTCTTGCAAAAAGCGCACATCTGTAAATAAAAATACAGGGCACCGTTAATATTTTGCTATTTATGAAATTGGTTTTACACGAGTCTAAAGGTTTAATACCGAAAATTAGTCTCATAACTCTCTTTTGAGCAATAAATAATCTTAACAAGTGGGAAGTACCACCCCAAATAATAATATTGTATTGTAGATGGGAATAAACTAGTGAGTAATACATGGTTAACATAGAATTTATATCTCAGTACTGCTTCAGCTTTAGAATAGCAAAGTAAGCTTTGTTTATTTTTCCACAAATAGTATCAATATTGTTTAGCCAACTAAGTCTATCATCAATAGCAATACCTAAAAATCTAGTAGTAAACGCTAGAAATTTGATATTAGACTCTTCTATGTAATTATGGGATATATGCTTTTTATTAAAAAAATTAACAAAAACAGTCTTGTCAGAGTTTAAGATCAAACGATTTGCGTCACACCAAACTGACATTTCCTTAACAACTAATTCGACTTTAGCCATAACTAGTTCAGGTGTCTGTGCTGAAACCACTATTGAAGTATCATCAGCAAAAATACAAGTATACCCTGATTTGATGTGCATCGGTAAATCATTAATGAACAACAAGAACAAGAGTGGTCCCAGCACAGACCCCTGAGGCACGCCCATGTTAACACCATAAACATTAGAACTTTCACCATTTGCCTTAACTATTATCCTCCTTTCAGTTAAGAAGGATCTTATCCAGTTGGAAATTTGGCCTCTGATACCATAGTTGACCAATTTAGATATCAGTATATCAATGTCAAAAGTGTCGAAGGCTTTAGTCAAATCGAAAAACACACCCACCACATAATTTCCAGAGTCTAATTCGCTGTAAACAAAGTCAACAAAACTCACTGTCGCAGATTCCGTAGATCTCTTGCGTAAGAAGCCATGCTGGTGTTCAGTCAAAATATTATATTTATCCAGATAAGAAGTCATTCTGGCGTGCATAAGTTTTTCAATAATTTTTGAAAATATACTTAAAATTGATATTGGCCTGTAGTTTTCGATATCAAGACAGTCACCTTTTTTGTAAATCGGTCGCACTGAACCGGTTTTTAAATTGGCGGGGAAAACACTTGTTTGAAAAGATAAATTAATTTAAAAAGTTATCACAGGCGAAAGTTCGTCAATACAATGTTTTACAATCCTAGGTGGAATATCATCGACTCCTGGAGAATTAGATTTAATACTCAATACAATATTTTTTATTTCCTGGGTTTCTGCTTCACATAACACCATGGAATTAGGAAAGGATCTGCATGCGGACCTTGAGCGATCACAATCACCAAAAGCTACAGAAATTTTATTTTGAGGTCCTTCAGAAAAGTGAGCGGCAAATTCTTCAACTATTAATTTTGAATCGGTTAACAAGTTGTTATCATCGACTTTCAATAATAAGTTGTTGCATCGTTTAGTTGTTCTTCCCAGTTCAACGTTAACTATGGACCAGATGTTCTTTGTGATGTTATGATTATAATTAATTAACCTCTTGTAATATTTTTGTTTATCTAGTTTCAATTTTTCCCTGTAATCAGACTTAATAAGTCGGTATTTAGTAATGAGAGCAGCGCAAGGGTATTTAGTTTTTAACCAAAATAAGTCACGAAGTTTGATGTTCATTTGTTTCAGATCATCAGACATAAATTTTTTTCTTGAGGCCCGGTTTACTGGTTTGGTAGCCCGAGGATATCCTGCATCATTCATGATATTAATTAGTGTTTGCGTAAATAGGGAGAAAGCGAAGTTAATATCATTCAGCGAAAAAAGATGTTGCCAATTTTGGTTTTGCAGACACTCTTGAATTGACCTCAAAGAATTATTTGATATAAATCTTGATGTACAAGGTGTGCTATTACTTGAGGTTGCTGGGTGGTGAAAGTTGAAGTGAATTTCCTGAGCTAAATGGTCGGAAAGGTTTAGATTTATATTCCTAGTAGAATAACTTTCTTCAGAAAGATTTGTTATGATGTAATCAATTGATGAGCAAGAAGTGCATCCATTACTGTTTGAAAATATTCTTGTCGGTCCTATCACTGTTGACTTAAGATCATGAGAATCAATTAAATCATTTAAGATTCTTGAGTGATTCGTAGCTTTCATGGCATCAATGTTGAAATCTCCACAAAGAATGATATGTTTATTTCTAAAGCGTTTAAAACTCGGTCAAATTGTTGATAAAACAGTCGAAGTCTCCCAATGGTGGTCGATAAATTGTCAAAATTATCAAGGATAGACCATTAGAGGCAATAAAATTTGTGGCACAAATTTCGATGTGTTGTTCAACATTAAATTCATTGTGGACAGCCAGAGTATTAGTGTGCAAATCCTCTTTGGCATATATCAGAGTACCACCATGAATATGCTCTTTCCTACAGAAGTAAGAAATTATTTTATATCCAGGCAGCGTAACAGAATCAATTGAATCTTCATTGCACCAGTGTTCAGTGACGCATATGAAGGAAGGTTGTAATTCTGTAGATAAAACCTCGAGTTGATTTAATTTCTTACTAATTGATTGAATATTTATATGTAATAATTTGTAAGTCTGTTGCTTGTCATTAGTGGTAGGGGCCCCAATAGCTAAGCTTTCTAGGTCAATTTTCGAGTCTTCTTGCTCGGGTAAAAAAAAAACCTATTAATTTTAACACCACTTGGCCACAACTAACGATTAAGTGCTGCTTCGAGATTTTTTTTTGTCAATAGTGATCTTAAAGGATGGATAAATTTCAGGAAATCTAGAAGACAGGCTAATACATAACACTTCTGGGAACAATGGCTTCAGGTATTGAAGCAAATCATCCGCACTTGTTCTGGGGTCAAGTTTACACACATGCAAGGAGGTATTCTCTGAAACCCCCTTTAAGGGACATGTGTCCTTTCTTGTACCATAAATAAGGTTGTTTTTGAGTTTATTTTTCTTGTTTGTCACCAAGGTCCAGTCCTCATCTAGCATTGCCAATAGGATTCGTCTTGTTAAGAGCGCAAGATGATGAGGGGTCGACGTCAACTTTCTTAAGTGTAGTGGATAAGTCCTGATTCGGAATTTTATCATTTTTTTTATCCATTTGCTCGTCTCAGTAACTTTAGTTCTTCCTGCAGTGGTACCCGACGTGTCTTTAGGTAAAGGCGATGAGGAAGAAGCTTTTGATCTGACCTCAATGGTTTTAACATGTTTCCTGGAGTCCTTATTAGTATTCCTAAGGAACTATCCTGAGGGAGGGTATGAGCCGGAATTAACGAATCTTTCAATCTTGTAATTTCAAGCTTCAACACTTGATTTTCGCTTACAACTGAATCAAGTTTTTTGGATATTTTTTCATACTGAGTAGTTAGTTTGTCAAACTTCTTGTTAATTTCTTGCAACAAAAAGTCATTACTTATTTCAGTAAACATTTTTTTATTGCGAGGGGTGGTTAAATTTTGAAATTGTAAAGGTTTTAATGAATTTTCGACAGTTGCAGGTTCACTAATTTCGCATTTGTTACATTTCCACGTTAATCTCTTCATATGTAATCCGCGAGATTCAGAAACACCACCGCAAATCGGATGGCAGGAAATTTTACATGATGTACATTGTAATGTATCCTTAATATGAAGAAGCTCTTCATTACAGAAAAAACAAATCTCAGTATTAGGATTCCCAATGTCGCAAAATACAAATTAAAACATAAATTAAAGTTGTACAGTAAAAAGTCCGTAAAAACAAAACGTGTTTGTCCGCAGGGACTCTAAACTGAGAGGCTTTTAAGTCCCGCGCCGGTACACGCACTGCAGATTAAGAACTACTAGTTTCTTTCAATGTACAATTGATAATCAACTTACGATTTCACTATCAAGGAGCAGGGCACTTTTAATTATCATATGCACAAAAATTAGTCATGAAATTAAACTTTCACTCATTAAAAACGAGAAAAGAATACAGAGCAACGCGACACACGTCTGATTGCTGCAATACACACATACATACATGTATTATACAGGGTGGGCCAACAGTGCGTGGGCGGAAGATTGTGGCTTTATTGTTGAATATTTTTAAAATCTGTGTACGCACTAACATACATATGGCACGGTTCGTCTGAATACAACTTTACTTAAAAAAAATGTCCATCTTTAATTTTTGTTTTTATCAACTTTTAACAGTTTTCTTTATTAAAAAATATTAACTATTAAATCATCGTATGACGGGTTTTCTTTTAACCCTGGAGCCGTGGCGCTGGGTCTCTCAAACCCAGCGTAAAATATTTACCTTGATTACTTCCAAGAAATCGGTGCTAGGAGCACATACACTCATAAGTGCCCTTCAGTTTGTGTGAGCATTCGGATGTAGACGCATCGATTTGATTGTGTTTATAGTTTTTGTTTTGTTTGCGAAAAGGTCTCATAGACCCGGCGCCATCGTATTCGTGACTTTTTTTTTTCTTCACATAGTAACTATCGTGATCAGTTAAGCTAGTGATTTTTTTAAAATTATCAAATTCTCTTACATATACATTAGGTTTGTTCGAGTTCTCGCCAGGACAGTCCTAGAACTGTCCTAGAACGTCTAAGAGCATGCGCACAACAAAATAGCGTGCATTTTTTAGTTATGCGCATGCTCCTGACAGTTGTGCGTTTGTCCTCGCGGAACCCGAACAAGCCTAATGTATATGTAAGAGTATTTGATAATTTTCAAAAAAATCACTAGCTTACCTGATCACGATAGTTACTATGTGAAGAATAAAAAAATGTCACGAATTGTGTAAACAAGTAATTTTTATATTCAGCTGATTTTTGTTCACTGATTTTCAATTGAGTATTTGTTCTTTACTTCTTCGTTATATAGAAAGTGCTATTCCTGTATTTTACCAGCAAATTAGGTAATTATTATATTAGGAGTTTTTAATCAAAAAAACAGTCACAATTAAAATCTCGGCAGTTAGTACTTTTCATTATAGACTAGATATGAATATACAATGTTTACAAATGATAAAAATTAAATTTTGGAAAAAATACAGAGGTATTATTTTACGGGCCCGTCAGACCCAGCGCCACCGTACTTGTTACGAATTAGGGCGCCACCACTGCAGGGTTAATTAAGAGTTATTTCGAAATACCTAGCTCTTTTTGGTATTTCACTAATTGTATATACAAAAGAAAAGAAATTAATAAGTAAACAACAATCTTTTTATATTTGTATGTTAACTATACATTTCAGCTTACAAATGAATGCTATTGAATCCAACGGAGTTCAAAAATTTTGACGAGAAATCAGGATGGCTTCTGCCATACTTTCTTAAAATCTGCATGTGCTGCTTGTTCATGAATTGTTCTAACTCTTGTTCTCATTTCGAAATGCAGAATTCTTGAACATGGTGAAATATGGCATGGTGTTAACATATTATTATCTAATTCAATGAAATTCTGCCGGAATTGATCAATTGCTCTTTCAAAATCAAATGGCAAGTTATTACCAAAATATAACTTAACAACCAATTATTCTAAACTTGATAAACACTTGACATATTTTAAACAGTTAATTGAAGAAATGGAAGGTAAAAGGTCAATTTTCGAAAGCAATTAGCGACAGGAATTACCATTAAAAGAATCCCCATGAAGGGTTTCCCGTTGTACAGTGATGACCATTAAAATCGTGACCTCTGCATGCTATCCTCGCCCTTATTGACCTGCAGTGGAAACAACGGCTATCGTACGCCTATCGTCCCTCCACTCATATTGCCGCTAAGAGTTCCGTGTAGGGATGCGGAAATTTCAGACAAGAATTTCTTTTTTTGAAAGAAGTGCGGAAATTTCATTATTTTTAATATGAAACTTTTCAGCGGGACATGACATGAAATTTCACAAAAAAAAAGAATGAAATTCCTTTGAACGACGAAATGTCAATAAAATCTAAATCTCAAGTCACAGTTTTATTTAGAATTTTTTTTTAATACAAGTGTAAATAATGTACAGTTGCGCAATTTAAAAAAGCATACAAGTCTTTAGGCTTTATTTTGCAATATTAGAATAGTTAATCGATCTCTATCTGATTAACATAAACATTGATAAAATTAAATCAGGTCACTTTCATTTTTAGGAGTCAAGAAAAAAACTGTATGGTGTTTTATTAACTCCAAATTTTTCGGATAAACTTCTTACTTACCACCCTTCTTCATTAATGTATAAAGTTATTTGCGTTTTTCGGGTAAACTTAAATGCGGCATGTTAATGTCGGTCTGTCACTTTGACAATTATTTTGACTTATAAAGCGAAAATAATTTCAAACACATTTCAAACAAAACCAAGTTCACAGCGACACGTTTTAAGTGTATGTATGCTTTTTTAAATTCCGCAACTATACAACTGCGGACAGAAAATTTCGGACTGTCATTATACTGACATAAAAATATAGAACAATCTTTTAGTCTCATTTTGATTGATATGTGACGGAGATTTTAATAAAGTGTGAGTCCCAAAAACTCATCCTCATTTTCCATCAAAATTTTTGAACCCCGTAAGATTCTACAACAGGATTCATTTGTAAGCTGAAATGTTGTGCAGTTAGCATACAAATACAAAATGATTGTTGTTTGACTTTTAATTTCTTTATATACAATTTGTGAAATACATAGAAGAGCTAGATATTTTTGAAATAAATCTTAATTAAAAAAAAAACTCGTCGTAAAAAGATTTAAAGGTTAATATTTTTTAGTAAAGAAGACTGTCAAAAGTTGATAAAAACATAAATTAAACGTGGACATTTTTTTCAAAGTAAAGTTGTATTCAGACGAACCGTGATGGGTTAGATGCACAATCTAAAATTATTTAGACAAATACAGGTTGTCCCGTAAGAGTGTGGCAACCCTAACTTGTGTTTTTTAAATGGAACACCCTATATATTATTGCACGATTCGATAGCTCGTCATTAGTGGATGAAAATAATATAAGGTTTTTTTGATCTAAAGTTTATGGTTCTCGAGATATTGATGATTTATCGTTAAAAAATGGCAACATTTGTGACTCTGTAAATTATTTATTTTTAAATATTTGACTTTGAAATTTGGTAAATACATTATCTATAACTATTGGGAAATAGAAAGGCATGCACAATCGGAAATTTCTTTTAAAACTTTATACAGGATGATGCATTACGCAAAAGACCATTTTTCTAAAAAAAATTAAATGGAACGCCCTGTATGTAATCACACTATTTTAAACACCTTTTGTTGAAGTTTCTCACGGCATAAGTTTTTTTATGATTGGCTATTAAACTTTAGATGTAGGAATTTTTTAAAATTATAAATTTAAAAAACGAAGCTACGATTGTAATTTAATAACGAAAACCTAAAGTTTCTTTGATTCATATTCGTATATGACAGCAACAATAACAACAAACTAAAACTTAACTAACAAAAAAAACTTAATTAAAACACTTTCTTGAAAATTATTACAGGATTTGTAAATATTTTCTATTTAACTTAACATTTAGAAATATCAATTCTTGTAAAAATAGTAGTCCATGGAAACAAATTATGTTTGACAAGCTTCGGTTTGAAAGTTCAGCATAAATATTACCCTATTATAAACTTAAATTTCAAAATGAATTTTAATAAAGAAGAGTTGATTGATATGATTTACATTCTGGGCGAATGTCGAAGAAATGCCTTACTAGCAAGTCGAGTGTATAAAGAACGGTATCCAGAGAGACGTCATCCGCGTGAAGAATCTTTTATGAATCTTGCTGAAAGATTTGAACGAACGGGCCGTGTTAATTACGAAAAACATGAAAGAGAAAAGACTCATTTGACAGAAGGTAATGAACTTCATGTGATATATTCCCTAGTAGAAAATCCTCAATGTAGTACACGGCAGTTGAGTAATGACTTAGATTTAAGTAAGACAACAATAAGAAGAATAATAAAAAAACAAGTTTCATCCGTATCATATTAAATTACATCAAGAATTAGTTCAAGAAGATTTTCAAAGACGCAGGACATTTTGCCAATGGTTTAATGAGAAAATTAATGCAGAGAATAATTTTGCAAGTAAAATTTTATTTACTGACGAAGCGACTTTCCATAATAACGGAACTGTAAACAAACATAATTTACACTATTATTCAAACGAAAATCTGCATTTTTTACGAATTGTACATAACCAACATAGATGGTCCGTTAATGTTTGGGCAGGAATAATAGATTCACATATTGTTGGTCCCTATTTTCTTGATGGCACTCTCACTGGTCCGTTATATCTACACTTTCTTGAAAATGAATTCATGCAATTATTGGTGAACATCCCTTTAAACGGAATTGAAACAATGTAGCTTCAACAAGATGGAGCGCCACCACATTACAATCGTAACGTTAGAGAGTGGCTGAACCAACAATTTCCAAATAAATGGATAGGGCGCGGTGGACCTGTGAATTGGCCAGCTAGGTCTCCCGATATCACTCCCCTTGACTTCTTTTTCTGGGGCCACATTAAAGAAAAAGCTTATAGAGAGTGTCCTATTAATGTAGAGGATATGAAAATTAGAATAAGAAATGCATTTGCATCGATAACTCCTGTAATGTTATCAAATGTAAGGAACTCTTTGCGTCGCCGAGTTCAAAAATGCATAGAGCAAGATGGGCGTCATTTTGAACATCTTTTAAATTAGTTTTTTTTTTTTTCATTTACACAATTAGAAAAATGTCGACGTTTTGCTGTACACTGACAATAAGTGCAGCAAGTTTGATATTTACAAATCCTGTAATAATTTTCAAGAAAGTGTTTTAATTAAGTTTTTTTTTGTTCAAGAAGATTTTAGTTAAGTTTTAGTTTGTTGTTATTGTTGCTGTCATATACGAATATGAATCAAAGAAACTTTAGGTTTTCGTTATTAAATTACAATCATAGCTTCGTTTTTTAAATTTATAATTTTAAAAAATTCCTACATCTAAGTTTAAATCCAATTATAAAAAAACTTATGCCGTGAGAAACTTCAACAAAAGGTGTTTAAAATAGTGTGATTACATACAGGGCGTTCCATTTAATTTTTTTTAGAAAAATGGTATTTTGCGTAATGCATCACCCTGTATAAAGTTTTAAAAGAAATTTCCGATTGTGCATGCCTTTCTATTTCCCAATAGTTAGATAATGTATTTACCAAATTTCAAAGTCAAATATTTAAAAATAAATAATTTACAGAGTCACAAATGTTGCCATTTTTTAACGATAAATCATCAATATCTCGAGAACCATAAACTTTAGATCAAAAAAAAGCCTATATTATTTTCATCCACTAATGACGAGCTATCGAATCGTGCAATAATATATAGGGTGTTTCATTTAAAAAAACACAAGTTAGGGTTGCCACACTCTTACGGGACAACCTGTATTTGTCTAAATAATTTTAGATTGTGCATCTAACCCGTATGTATGTTAGTGCGTACACAGATTTTAAAAATATTCAACAATAAAGCCACAATCTTCCGCCCACGCACTGTTGGCCCACCCTGTATATGTATTATACTATATTATTTTGTTTCACTTGTCTTGCCGCAATTTTTTTAAAATTGTTTCTTTATTTATTTATTAATCTATTAAATTGCCATGTAAAATCGATTGTCTTTTGTTTTTATTTTTATCGTTATCAGTATTTTAGAATTTTTACTATTTTATTTTCTTTCTTTTTTTTTCTCTTTAGAAAAAATTATTGATCTATTAAATTGTGTTTATAAAATCAATCGATTTTTGTTTTCATTACTTATTGAATTTGATCATTTTTGAATTTTTATTGTTTTGTTTTCAATGTTTTGTCACCATTCTTTTCAAATTGTTTTTTAAAATTTATTACACTGTGTTGTAAAATCGATTGTCTTTTGTTTTTATTATTATTTTTTCTTCAATTTAACTATGTTTTTTATTTTTATTTTGTCCTGTTTTGCAATTTTTTTTTGTTATTGGGATAACTTCTGTAGAAATCGGTAACTTCTGTAGAAAATGTTTGTATTCAGTTTGAGTTTCTTTTCTTATCTCGATTATTTTTAAAGAAAATGTCCAAAAGAATCGCAAACTGACGTTTTCTGTTAAAATAATCGAAATAACAAAAGAAATTCCAATTGAGTACAAGCACATTCTAGTGGTTTCTTTTGTTATTTGGATAACTTCTGTAGAAATCGATAACTTCTGTAGAAAATGTTTGTATTCAGTTTGAGTTACTTTTGTTATTGCGATTATTTTTAAAGAAAATGTCAACAAGAATCGCAAACTGACGTTTTCTGTTAAAATAATCGAAATAACAAACGAAACTCAAACTGAATACAAACATTTTTAATGGTTTCTTTTGTTATTTGGATAACTTCTGTAGAAATCGATAACTTCTGTAGAAAATGTTTGTGTTCAGTTCGAGCTTTTTCTTGTTGTTTTCATTAATTTTACGGAAAATGTCAAAAAGAAACATAAATTGACATTTTCTATAAGAAGAATCGAAATAACAAAAAGGTTCTTTTGTTATATCGTTTGTGTTTAACCGCATTCGTTTGTTACGTTAGTGTTTTTGTATAAATCATTTATGATTATCTCGACAGAGTCTCTTGTTATCGCGATTATTTTTTTACACAAAATGAAAGTTTTGTTATTTAATGTTTTCTATAGAAAAATGTTTGTTTTCTACTCGGTTTCAATTCGTTTTGTTATTTCGGGAATTTTATTATAATTTGTAATGTTTATATTCATTTCAAATTTGTTACTTCGACGGTTTTTTTCGATTCTTATTTGAATTAGGCAATTAGGGATTTCTTTCGTCATTTCGATGTTTTCTACAGAAGATGTTGTTGTTATTGCTTTAATCGCGTTACTTTTGTTATTTCGATGTTTGTTCTGATTTGTTGCTTTGACGTTTCTTTGTTACTTATTTATAACGCTTTTATAAAGACGTGAATTATTTGATCGAAAATGAAGGTCTTGTTGCAGGATGTCGTCGGTCCGATTTTTTCCCGTTTTTCTTTTGTTTTCTCGTTTCATGCAGGTAGCACGATTTAAATCAACGTTTCATGGATCGGCCTCACACCGCATAAAATAATAAATTAAAATTACGAGGGGGCACCTGCTCCAGAAGCACGCGCCATCTACCTCGTTAGTCGGATTAACACCTGAATTATGCGCGCCACGGAAAAAATCTCTTGATCTTGATCTCTCATTATCGTCATTATAATTAAATATACGATAGAGAAGTCGCGCAATGTTTCTTCTTAGTCTTCAAAATCGTGTTAACAATGTCGTCACGTGATCGCCGGTTGACACACGCAACCGCCGATGAAGTAAGTCCTCCTCGTAACGGATGACAATTTATCGGGACGTGTCTTTGGCGTTCTCACGTCCATGTCTCGTGCCTGACTGTCTATGTGTGTAACCCCACTTGACTGCTAATGTCTTCTTCGACGGCGAACACAAAATTCGACGGAAATTCGATGTAACAACGATGTAGTAGCGGCCCAGGAAAAATAATCGATTCCGAAACATACTTTCTTTGATTCATTGATTGATTGATATACGCCATTTAAAAAAATATGTGCAAAAAAACAAAAGTGAAAAAGAAACCCACACTGTGGTGGAAATGACATTCACCCTTTCAGATTTTATCATTTCCACCACGGTTAAGTCAATTAATTATAATCTATTGCCTCATTCCCACCCCTCTCCAACTTTTAAAGATTACCGAAGACGTAAGGACTTCTTTTTTAAATAAAATTTACTGTGAAATGATTTTTGTAGTACTTTGGTAGAACTGTCAATTTCAAATCTATTTTTTTTACTCATTACCAACTCTAATGGTAATGTGAAATGCATATTCTATCTACCAAATTGAAAACAAACGACGCACTGCCTAGGATATATTGCACACAGCGTTAGGCCCCAGCTCCGAAAACAAGTGAAGATCGTGTGATCTCATCTGACAGTTCCTAACTGTACGCGAGGCATCAAACTGTGTATTACGTAAATCTCTAGATTCAAAATTCGAAAATGTTTGACACGAACAGTTAGTTGGTGGCCTCTAAAACAAATGACGATCTATAGATATACTTCGATCGTTTATAGCTACTGAAGGTACCAACCACGTGTTACATTAAAGTCCCTATTTCCTAAGAAATTGATCCAAATGATTGACGTTCACAAATGCAGTTAGTAACGTTGAAAACAAATAACGATATATTTCTTAAAAATTGATCCGAGTGATTGTCTTTGACGCTGAAAACAAACCACCAACAGCATCAGTGGTACCAACTATGCATTACGTAAAACTCTAGATTCTAAAATAGAGAAAACTTTGCCGTTTCTAATCAGTCTAGGATACAATTGACGAGTGACAGTTTTTTGCCAACTGTGTGTATTACACAAAATGTTTGACGGTCAATTGACGATCGTCTGTTTTGACAGTTGTTTGCCCACTGTACCGGCGGTGCGGTGGTGCCAACTGTGTGCGTTTTATAAAATTCTTGACGATCAATTGACGTATGTTTAGTTTGACAGTTTTCAATCAACTATACCAGTAGTACCAATAAACCAACTGTAGCAGTATTACCTAAAATTCTATAGTCAAGGAAATTTGACATATGCAAACATATGACAGTGACAGATAATCTTAAAAAGTGACTGTGACTCCCCGACAGGTACCGGTGGTAACAACCAAGTCGTATTACGCAAAGCTCTAGAATTGAGATCCGAGCGAGACATCAGGGTTACCAACTCCAAGCCCTTTCGTGGATTATTGCAATTTACTTAATTGAAAAGTGCATTAACGGTTATAACCGACTAGCAACAGTCGGTAGCGTCTAAAACAAGCGACGAACAGCTTCCTAATGGACACTCACGACTGCGCCGGTGTTACCAACTGTACATGTATTACGCTCAACTCTAAATTGTATCTTACGTTGATAACGAAAGAAAGGCGACTGAAGTGACTGAGAGTTCCGGGATTGTGAGCGGTTATACATAGGTGGCTATAGCCTTGAAAATAAGCAACGATACGTCAGTTTTTACACCGCCAATAGTGCCAACTGTATATCACGCACAACTCTAAATTACGTTGATGACGAAACAAAGGTTACTGAAGTGACTGAGCGTTCTGGGAACGTGAACAACGTATATTCATGGGTGGCTCGCAGCAGTTGGTAGTCTCGAAAATAAGCAACGATATGTCAAATATGACAGTTTTAACACGTAAAATGGTGCCAACAGTATATTACGCACGACTCTAAATTATAGCTTATGTTGATGAGGAAAGAAAGATGATTGGAGGGACTGAGTGTTCTGGAAATGTGAAGGTGGCTCGCAGCAGTTGACAACCTTGAAAATAAGCAACGATACGTCAGATATGACAGTTTTTAAACTGCCAATGGTACCAACTACGTGCTAAATACAACAGTAGGTTCTATAGACGTTATTTGAGAAGTAAAAATCGCACCAAATGACGTTTACAACTAATCTAATACTTGGATCGTCGAATCTTTTTAAAAGAGAAACAAACAGTTCCGAGTGATTGAGTGTCTTGGAAAATTAATTGACTTTTGTAACTAGCTCGCAATAGTTGGCAGCCCTGAATAAATGTCTCGACTTCTTCCTTAATGAGTTTGCCAATTCTATTGCTGGTGAACCAACTGTATAACTTGGATTTAATGACAAACGAAATGGATCTTGCGCTTATAGTTTGGGCTCGTGGTTGTTAATAGCACTGTAAACAAGTACCGATCTGACTCGTTTGCCAATTTTACCAGTATTGGATTGTTGTTTTATTGAATAAATCGAGCGCACAGACGTTTGTAGTTAACGCGAGCAATGAATCTAACCTTATTTTCAATAAACAAGCATTTATGAAAGAATGGTGGCTCCAAATGTGTATAAAAAGGAATGACACACAAACAAGCAAACAAAACAAAACGCTGCGTATAATTTTGAAACAATCTACTTTTACAATTATTTATGGACGCTCTGTATATCTCAGTGAATTTTATTTAATTTTTCTGTCAATTAAAATGATGTTCTTTTAATAAATCGATAGGATTGACAAGTTCTGAGGTGTCAGTCAAATTTTACAGTTTCTTAACGAAATTGTTTACAGATTATCAACTGCTAATAAGTAATTACGCAGTAGCGTCACTTAAACGTCAGTGTCAAAAAAAGCGGCCATTCTGTTTGATACCCTTATGGAAATGCAATGTAATTTACAGCTGGGTAGGTATCAAACAAAAGAGCAAATGTGACAGTTATACTCGAGTGACGCTACTGTGTGATTCTTATACTGTGCCAACTGCGTCAGTGGTGCCAACCGTGTACATATTACAATCAACGTGATTTTACGAAGTTACTCAAGAAATTGAAAAGTGAAGTATGTATATCTTTTATAATTATTTATATATCCTGTGTATATGTATGTAGAACGTTTTCAGTAAATTTCATTCATTTTTTTGTCAATTAAATAATGATGTTATTTAATAAATTGAGAGAATTTACATTCATGGCTAACGCGCAGCAGGTTGGTAAATCGGAAAGCAAGTTATGATCTGTCAAATTTGACAGTTCCATGCCCGGTTACCCACTGCGTCGCGTCGATAGTACCGTATGTTACGATCAACGTGATTCAATAGACGTTACTTTAAGAGATTGAAAAGTAAAGTATCTCGGAAAGTGAATTAACGTTTGTAACTCTTAACTTCCAGTTAATAATACCGCAGTTACAAGCGGTCGCGGGTTACAACATATAGCTTTACGAGCCTCAACACCTGGTCGGATCTATTTCCAGTGATTTCGAATTGATTCCACGCTAATTATCTTCCTACTGAAATAATGTTCTCGGAATCATTCTCGCGGCTTTATGGCTGGACCAAATCGATTCTGCACGAGGCGATTAAATTTCGCCCAGTTTCTTCAGGTACGCGCTCTTTTAACGACGAGGCTTTTGTTTACTTCTTCTTTTTTTTTTGTTTTGGAAGATTTTAGCCAGAGTGACTCAACTCAAATTAATCTTATTACTTAAGACACAATCTTTCAATTAGCCGATTAATTAGCGGCGAACCCACTCGCGCAAGAAGAAGAAAAAGAAAGAGGAGATGAAGATGTCGCTCAATCCTCCTAACGCAATTACGCAAAAGTGTGTGCGTATGAGTCGCAAGCTCTAAAATTGGAACGTAAAAACTTTCATAATTAGGAGAATAATTTTAATAGAATAATTCGACGGCATTAAATGTTACTTCCGTCGGGCTGGATCGCTGCGTTAACTGCGCGTCACGTATCTGCCTGTCTGCGGACGGTGTCTATTTTTGAAGACGAGAGAGCGACCCCCCCCCCTCCTCATTATGCTAAAGTAAAAAGAAATTGCCATTCGAAAATGACAATCGAATTTAGAACAATTGCACAACTGAAAAATACCACGTCATCAAACTTAACTCTTATGCCCGGTTGCACCAACTTTTTAAGCAGAGCTTAAATTTAAGTGGTGTTTAGACTATGACATTATCTATAGATTTAACAAAATGTTAGTCACATTCTAATTGATACATAAGTTGAAGTTTAAATGTCAATCAGAATGTATTTGATATTATACTGATCATACGTAAATGTCACATTCTAAACGTAACTTAAATTTAAGATCTGCTTAAAAAGTTGGTGCAACCGGACATAAGTGCGACAATCAAACAATGCAATTGCTTTAATTTACGTACGTACATGACCGGTGAAGGCAAGGAGTTTTCGATCGTCATCTCAACAGATGGTGTTGCATTCTTTCCTGCTTTAACTACAGTCAAACAAAAAAAAAGAAACTTTACACCAACCGGGCGTCTGTGAAAGAACGAATGGAAATGAATAGAAATGAGAGATGGCCAATAAAACGCAATTATTTTCAAATTTAATTGAATGATTAAAACGTCGATTTTAAAACAATTGCAAAGCAGCAAATATTGATTTAAAAATTATGACTCTACGCCACCGTACAAGTTAAACAAAACGAATCAACCGTAATGTCACCAGTGAAGTTGAGGAACTTTTAAAACCGTACAAGTTAAAAAACGAACCAACCGTAATGTCACCAGTGAAGTTGAGGAACTTCAGATGGTGCTGTATTAGTTTGTTAACAAGTGAATAAATAATTAAACGTCGACTTTAAAACAATTACACAGCAGCAAGTATTGATTTAGAAATTATGACTCTATACGACACCGTACAAGTTAAAAAAACGAACCAACCGTAACGTCACCGGGAACTTTCAAGTTTCAACTATAGACGGCACTGTATTCGTTGGTAACAAGTGAACAGTTGTATTAAAAATACATGTAGATGGGCTATGGCAGTATACGACAAGTAATAACAAAAGCTAAATCAGACGCAACAAAGAAAATTGTCGATCGTCATCGATTACTGCGTAGATGGCTCTGACGGTACGTGACAAGAAATTACATAAAAAAAGCTTAGACTGAATGCAACGAAAACAAAAAACGTAACAAAATTTAAAAAAAAGCAAATTTAATTGTCAAGGTAAAAATCACCGTTGAAGTCAAGGACATTTCGATAGATGGCGCTGCACTTTTTCCTGACGTTTCAAACATGTATTTGTCAATTAAAAACGTCGGCTTTAAAACAATTGCTGGTACGCCATCATGCAAGTCACGAGGGCAAGTCAAGGAGTTTTTAGCTTTTATCAACAGATTTCGCTGCATTCATTTGAATATTTGAATACGTAGTATACGTACAGATGACTCTGACGGTGCAAAACAAGTCAAAACGGGCGTAACACAAAAAAAAATTGTCTATTGTCATCGCTAATCAGTCGTTAATAAAAAATGACAATCGTAATTTGCTATTGTCTTTTAACGGCATGTAATCAGCGCCACCTATCTGAGAATTGCTTTTCTTTATTTAACTGTTTTATTAGCGGTGAAAGTCATGTAAGAACTTTCACTTTTCGCCAACAAATGACGCTGTATTCGTTTGAGTACCTACGTATCAAAGATGGCAATAGATCGCGCTGTATTCATCCCACTTCACTGCAGGAATTAAAGCAAATGAATCTAACTTTACCTCCGACAGGTGTCAATAATAGACAAGAAAAGAAAAATCTTCTTTTTTGCCTGAAAAATTGACTCGACGTCAGCGTCCGCTAAACAAAACAAAACAAAAGCAAATAACTTATTAACAATTGTTTTTACTTTCATCGCCGTTTAAGTCAAGTGTCGTCTCTTAAATTTTCGTCAACAGATGGCGCTGTGTTCATTATTGACATTAAAACAAATAAATCTATCTCTGTTTGTAACAAGCATCTGTTCCTATAAGGATAAACATATTTAGGTGGCGTTGATAGTACCTGCCAGTAAGTGCCATAAAAAAAAACAAAAGACAGCTTATTACGAATACAAAAGTCGTCAATAGATGGCGCTGGATTTATTCCTATTCACTGTAGGAATTAAAAGAAATGAATCTAACCTCACCTCCGACAGATGTCAAAAATAAACATAAATGTTAGCATAACAAACAAATGATGCAAGGGTTTTTATTTTCATCACCGTTTAAGTCAAGCGGCTCCTAAATTTCGTCAACAGATGGCGCTGTGTTCACCATTGACATTAACACAAATATATAAATCAATTTTTTTATGGACACTCCATATAACAGCAGAATTTCTTCAACAATTAAATTAATAATGACTGAGCGTTTCAACATTTCACTAAAAAATTGCCAATTCAGAGATCGTCTCTTGTTCCCAGGGCTACCATCAGCTGCAGATCAGTCAAACATCTGATTTCTTTCTCTTATCTACAATATCGTGAACAAGAGTTGCGCGTTTTGTAATGAATGGGCTTGTTACATATCGGAGGCACTCGACTAAAAAAAAAATAAGAAAAAAAAAACGTGCGCTCACTTAATTTAAGGCCCACATGTCCCTAAATGCGTTGTTCTTAACGCAAGCATCAATTAAGTGTTAATAGAGACGAGGAGCCTTTTGTGATCTGATTTGTCGTAATTTAGTTGCTTAAATCGCATTGTTTTTTCCCCGTCGCTGCCAGGGGGCGTCTTTATATCGTAGATTAAGGTCGTAAAGATTGAGCAATTAGCGCCGAGAACGTCACAAAACATTTGAAATGAGATCCGAATTAAATTGACGCAAAGATAGTTTTAAATGATTGAAAATCGCTGCGATTGAAATATTTGTCAAGTGTCAAATGCAAGAGAGATGAATGTGAAAAAAACATTTGAAAACTGGTTTTAATGAAACGCTTTTTAAAGTTTTTATGTTATGAACCACCGGACCCACCTACATTCATACAAACTTTGTTAAAATTAAGGTTAGATTTGATCGTCCTACTGTGAACCAAGAATTGATGCAGCGCCATCTACCGTTGAAAGTTAATGAAAATCAAAACAATAGCTTTGTTTGATTCTTATGTAAAAAGTTACGTTTGACGCATTCAGTAAGACAGTAGGTAATTGTTTTGCATTTATCTTAAATCTTAGGATCATGCTGAACTATGATCTAAAATCGATCAAATCGCTCACGGTTCGTCTGAATACAACTTTACTTTGAAAAAAATGTCCACGTTTAATTTATGTTTTTATCAACTTTTGACAGTCTTCTTTACTAAAAAATCTTAACCTTTAAATCTTTTTACGACGAGTTTTTTTTTAATTAAGATTTATTTCAAAAGTACCTAGCTCTTCTATGTATTTCACAAATTGTATATAAAGAAATTAAAAGTCAAACAACAATCATTTTGTATTTGTATGCTAACTGCACAACATTTCAGCTTACAAATGAATACTATTGTAGAATCTTACGGGGTTCAAAAATTTTGATGGAAAATGAGGATGAGTTTTTGGGACTTCATATCTCTCTCACACTTTCTTAAAATCTCCGTCACATATCAATCAAAATGAGACTAAAAGATTGTTCTATATTTTTATGTCAGTATAATGACAGTCCGAAATTTTCTGTCCGCAGTTGTATAGTTGCGGAATTTAAAAAAGCATACATACACTTAAAACGTGTCGCTGTGAACTTGGTTTTGTTTGAAATGTGTTTGAAATTATTTTCGCTTTATAAGTCAAAATAATTGTCAAAGTGACAGACATTAACATGCCGCATTTAAGTTTACCCGAAAAACGCAAATAACTTTATACATTAATGAAGAAGGGTGGTAAGTAAGAAGTTTATCCGAAAGATTTGGGGTTAATAAAACACCATACAGTTTTTTTTCTTGACTCCTAAAAATGAAAGTGACCTAATTTAATTTTATCAATGTTTATGTTAATCAGACAGAGATCAATTTACTATTCTAATATTGCAAAATAAAGCCTAAAGACTTGTATGCTTTTTTAAATTGCGCAACTGTACATTATTTACACTTGTATTAAAAAAAAATTATAAATAAAACTGTGACTTGAGATTTAGATTTTTTTGACATTTCATCGAAATTTCAAAGGAATTTCATTCTTTTTTTTGTGAAATTTCATGTCATGTCCCGCTGAAAAGTTTCATATTAAAAATAATGAAATTTCCGCAATTCTTTCAAAAAAAAAAAAATTCTTGTCTGAAATTTCCGCATCCCTACACGGAACTCTTAGCGGCAATATGAGTGGAGGGACGATAGGCGTACGATAGCCGTTGTTTCCACTGCAGGTCAATAAGGGCGAGAATAGCATGCAGAGGTCACGATTTTAATGGTCATCACTGTACAACGGGAAGCCCTTCATGGAGATTCTTTTAATGGTAATTCCTGTCGCTAATTGCTTTCGAAAATTGACCTTTTACGTTCCATTTCTTCAATTAACCGTTTAAAATATGTCAAGTGTTTATCAAGTTTAGAATTGGTTGTTAAGTTATATTTTGGTAATAACTTGGCATTTGATTTTGAAAGAGCAATTGATCAATTCCGGCAGAATTTCATTGAATTAGATAATAATATGTTAACACCATGCCATATTTCACCATGTTCAAGAATTCTGCATTTCGAAATGAGAACAAGAGTTAGAACAATTCAGTGAACAAGCTTAGAAGCAGCACATGCAGATTTTAAGAAATTATGGCAGAAGTCATCCTGATTTTTCGTCAAAATTTTTGAACTCATGCAATAGCATTCATTTGTAAGCTGAAATGTATAGTTAACATACAAATATAAAAAGATTGTTGTTTACTTATTAATTTCTTTTCTTTTGTATATACAATTTGTGAAATACCAAAAAGAGCTAGGTATTTCGAAATAACTCTTAATTAAAAGAAAACCCGTCGTACGATGATTTAATAGTTAATGTTTTTTAATAAAGAAAACTGTTAAAAGTTGATAAAAACAAAAATTAAAGATGGAAATTTTTTTTAAGTAAAGTTGTATTCAGACGAACCGTGCGCTCTTAATCGTTTAGGTGAGTCATCAGTGATTTAGATGTAACTGCAGACATTTATCCTTCTGTATTCGATCAAATATGAGCCGCCTGTGATTCAAATTCGATCAAACAGAGGAAAATAAAAAACTCTAATCACTTGATGTTCGATTTAGATTAATTTGACGCTCTGTATTAGCTTCCAGTGACGTGAACGCTGTACGAATCAAATATGAAGACTCCGAAACGATCGTTATTCTAAATTCGATTGAAGCAGATCGTCCCAAAATAAGATCTAAAACCGATCAATTAATCTTCAGGGATTCGGATGTCAAGCAGGCCTGCACTGCAGAACATGAAATCTTATATCACAAAATCTTTTAAACGGACACTAAATCTCGCACTATACACTTAGCGTTTCACCTTCGTTCGACAGCTTCGTCAGAAGTGAAAAAAAATTAAACATGAAATCTTAATTCAAAAATTTTTGGTCCATTATACGTATTGTAAATTCAATCCGGGGACATACTGTATATTCGGTGAGGTCGTGATTCAAATTTTATCGAACACTTATATTTGAAGTTAGTTTTAAATTAACTGACTTTCGGTATTAGATTTTAACGTCCGAAGCTATCGTCGATACAAATTCGGCCGTGCTAAGCTAAAATCTAAAATTAATAAATTCGTCTTCAGCGATTCAGACGTCAATTTAATCCAAATCTACCTTCACGTTATTTGTTCTTCTACATTTGATGAAATTTGAGGGCCGTGATTCAAATTTTATCAAACAGAGAAACACAAACATTGGAATATACTTGAAGTTAGCTTTAAACTAATCGACTCTCGATATTAGCTTCTAATATAAAATTTGAAGACTCCGAAGCTATCGCCGATCTAACTTCGGGCGAATTTATACCAAGATCTAAAATTGATCAATTCGTCTTCAGTAATTCAAGCGTCGTCGATTTAATCTGAATCAGCCTTTACGACGTTTGCTTTTCTATATTTGATGAAATTTGAGAATGGCGTGTCAGATTTGATTAAACACATACATCGAAAAAAATTTGAAGTTCGCTTTATATTAAACTGACACACGATATTAGCTTCTAATGACATGAATGATCAAATAAATAAAGCTTGCAGATTCCGAAGCTATCATCGATCTAAATTCGTTCTAAGCTACGATCTAAAACGAATCAATTCGCCTTCAGTGATTCAAGTTCGATTTAGATAAAATTGACGCTCAATATTAACTTCTAAAACCGTGAACGTTTCGCGAATAAAATTCGAAGATCGCGAAGCTATCGTCGATCTAAATTCTGTTCAATTAAAGCCAAGATCTAAAACTGAGCAATTCGCCTACAGTAATTCAATTTGTATTTAGAATAAAATAGCGCTCAAATTGAGCGTGGACGTTCAACGAATAAAATTTTAATAATCTAAAGCTAAGATCTAAAACTGATCAGATTAAAACGATGTCTATATTAGCTCCCAATAACTGAATGCTTTTCAAATAACGTTTGAAGACCTCGCCTCTAAATTCCATCGAATTAAATCATACTGCACTAAGATCTAAACCCGATAAATACGTCTTCAATGATTCAAGTTCGATTTAGATTAAATTGCGGCTGGATAATAATTCCTAATTCCATCAAATTAAATCCTGCTAAACTAGTATCTAAAACTGATCAATTCACCTTCAGTGATTGAAGCGTCAATGTCAACTAACTTCATCGTTTTAAATTTTTGCATTTAGACAAAATTGAAGTCTATCTTTTAAATTTGACCAAGTACAGACAAACCAACATTGTGAAGTCAGATTTATAGCATTTTCGATTGACTGCTCTAGAGCACTCTCAGAATATCTCCGTCTCTTATTATTACATGAGGTTAAAATAAAATAAGGATACTCTGAGAGTGTTATATGATTAAATCGATCTCAAAATGAGCCTAAACGATATACGATTGAATTCTAAAAGCCCCGATTTAAATTCCATCGAATTAAAACATACTACACTAAAATCTAAAAGCGATCAATTCGTCTACAATGATTCCAGCTCGATTTGGATATTAGTTCCTAATGATGTGAATGCTTCACAATTAAAATTTAGAAACCGTTGATTTAAAATGAACAATTCGCCTTCAATGATTGAATCGTCAATTTAAACTACCTAAACTTTTGTATTTAGACAAATTTGATCAAGTACAGACAAATAAACATTGTGAAGTTAGATTTGGATTAAATCGATCTCAAAATTAGCTTCTCACGACCTAAATGATGTACGATTGAAAACTGAAAGACACAAAGACATTGTCGGTGTAAAATTTTGAATTAAATCGTGACGAACGAAGGTCTAAATGCAATCAATTTCGTCTCTAGCGATTTAAGTGCAATCAAATGTAAGAAACTAAACGTAGAATAATAATAGTGGCGGCATTGCTTAGTTTAAAATCAAAATGGACGTCGAACATTACGTTTTAATAGCTTTATGGCTGTGGTAGATAAAAAAAAAAACTGAAAGAAATTTAATGCCACGCGGTTGTGAGAAAAAGTTTCAATTTGTTTTAGTTATTCCTGAGCAATTTTTTTTTATTGGTTTAGCAAAATTCTCCTCTGTCATTGCAGAAGTAGAATCTCTATTTTTAGCGGGCGCATTTTTTTCCAGTCCCAACTCTCCTCCTGGTAGTAGTGGTAGCATTACGAATATTAATCTAAACAATACGGGTTTAAATCTGGTTTATATCTAGCTCCATCCTCCTTTTATATTTTTTTAATTGATGCACGTGACACGCAGGAGATGTTTATTTCCCTTGGCTTGCGGGCTTCCTTGAAAAACTACATCCTTCGCGCGCGCTTCGCTGAAAGATTCTTTTAGAGGCCGAGACGCGCTTTTCAGTGGAATCGTCGTCTTCTAAACACCCTTCAGAATGTTTGTTTCCACGTTCACCCGCACGAATAGCATCGATGCGCCTTCAGCAGTGATTAAGAAATGGTTGGCAACACTGATGAAGTTGTCAAGTCACTTGACTTCTCATTGTCAGAATTTCATTGTTACTGGGTGCGTTCCGATTTCGTTCAATTTTATTTAATACGATCATTACAGTCGGATTTAGGTAAGTCAATAAAAAATAAATATTTCGAGATTTATAACAAATACAAAAAAAAAAATTAATAAAAAAAAATTAATTAAACACTAGACAAGTTCAGTTGCATTTAATGTATTGCAAACTGATGTCTTAGATATTGTTGTTTTCTTTTTGTTTTCAGTTTGTTTAAGCTAAATTTGATCAAACCGAAGGCCAATAAGCACTGAAATCAGGTTTACGTACAATCACGTTCAAATAGTGTTGATATACTAAGAATAAAACGTTCTTAAACACATTAGGGTCTAAATTCGATCAAATTCGTGCGTGGCAAATGAAAATCAATCAATCAGTCACATGCTTATCAAAGGCGAGGATCTAAAAAGAGGGATCTGCTTTGATTAAAGCAATTTATTACTTATTTAATGAAATGCGACAATACGAACTAACACGTAACCAATGATTGTGAATTGGCATTTGATCTAAATTTGATCAAGCGGAAAACTCAAAAAAACCCAAAAATCAGGTTTACATTCAATGAAAAGCGTTAGTTTCCAATTTAATTAAATAGAATTCTAATAAACGGGGAACAAGACGCAGCAGTTGGCATGTGATCTAAATTGGACCAAATTTAATACAGATATCAAGGTTACAGTTACAAAGGTGAGTTTGCTCTAAATTCAATGAATTTTAGTTGTGAAACAACGCGTGGTAATCGTTGTGAATTAGTATTTGATTTAAACCTGATCAAACTCACATTTAATGAAAAACGTTGGGCCTACTATTACGGTTTAAATTCGATTAAAACAAATATAGATTTGGTCTAACCTAACACATCATGATCTAAATTCAATAGGAAGTTAAATTTTGCCAAACTCAGAACAAGACCAAGAAGCATAAAAATCAGGTTTACATTCAATGAAGAACGTCGGGCCTACTGTGATCCCAATTCGATTAAGTTCGATTAAGTCAAGACAGAATTGATTTAAATTTGATCAAGCTCAAGAATAAAAAGCGTCGGAAATCACCGATACAAACTATCAGGTTCATGTGACGTTAAAGTCGGAATACGTTCAAGCCTATTGTGATCTAAATTTGATCAAGTTCCATGCATTTAAAACTACACGCGAATTGGTCTAAATCTAATCAAACTTGATCACGAAGCGCAGAAATCAAGTCAAGATTCAATCAAATGCTTACTGTGACGTAAATTTGATCAAACTCCAGTACCGAAAGCGCCAGTTGTTGTTAACTGTTGTTTGATCTAAGTTTAATCAAATTCAACAATGAAAAGCGACAGAGATCAGGGGTGTATCCGTTGGATTCATAAAACGTTGAGCTTATTTTGATCTGAATTCGATCAAGTACAATTTGATAAAGGTAGATTTGAAACAACACTCTGAATTGTTGTTTGATCTAAGTTTGATGAAACTCAAGAAAAAAGAAACCGTCGTGCATTTCATATGATGTTGATGCTCGAATGTCTTCGAGCTTATTTTGTTAAATTCGAAACAGTTCAGTTGCAACCAATGCGAAACAATACGCGACGATCGTTGTGAATCGTTGAAGTAAGCTCAAAGCGCTAAAAATGAATTTGAAGCAACGCGCGGCAATCGTTGTGAATAATTGTTGTTTCGATCTAAGTTTGATAAAATTCAAGGATAAAAAGCGTCAGATGTCAGAGGATGTCGTGACCTAAATTAGATCATATTTGAATATGACCAGCAGGATTTCAAGCAACATACGGCAACTGTCGTGAATTGAAGTAAATTTAATCAAACTCAAGAATGAAAAGAGTCATAGTCAAGAGTACATTTTATCAAAATTAATCAGATTCATACGAAGTTGATCAATTTCGATTTAGATGAAGATAATTAAAAGCAACATTCAGCAATCGATTCAATCAATTGTCTCGAAGCTTATGGTGACCCAAATTCGATCAACTAAGATTTTGATAAAAATTTATTTAAAACGATCGTGTGAAATATTTGATCAAACTTCGGAATTAAGAGCATTAGGAATACATTCCCTCAAGTTCACAAGTCTTCAAGCCACTGTGATGTAAAACCGATCAAGTTCCATCTTGACAAAGATAGATTTCAAGCAATACTCGGCAATCGTTGTGAATTGTTGGTTGATCGAACTTAAGAATGTAAAGCGCCGGAAATCAGGAGAGTACATTTCATCAGGTTCATATGATGTTGATGCTCGAATATCTATTGTTATCTAAACCCGATCTTGACAGAGATGGATTTGAAACAGTCGGCAATAATTGTGCATTGCCTCAGAAATCAGAGGTACATTTTATGAGGTTAATGTCGTTACCTAAATTCACATGAAGCAATCGTTGTGAATTGATCTAAATTTGATCAAACACAAAAGCGAAGTGTCAGAAACGGGAGTACAGTTCATCAGAATCATATTATGACGTTGACACTTGACTGTTTAGAAATCCATTGTGACGTAACTCCATCAATTTCGATTTCAATGAAATCAATTAAAGGCAATACGCGGCAATCATTTAGGTTTGACCAAACTCAAGAGTAAGGGTACCTACAAGGGTACAAGGGTACAAAATTAAGGGTACCTACATTCCATTGGGTTCATATGATGTCGACGCTCGAATGTCTTGAAGCGTATTATGGCCCTAAATTCGATCAAATTTGACTTTGAGAAATAGGATTTCACGCAACATGTGACAATCATCGTGAATTGATGTAAATTTGATCAAAGTCAAGAAAGTGTTCAGTGTTGTTCGAATATTTTGAAATCCACTGTGGTCTAAAAACGATCAATTTCGATTTCGGCGAAGATAATAACCAACACGTGGTATTCATTGTAAATTGTTGTTTGATCTAAGTTTGATCGAATTCAAGAACGAAAAGCGGCAGAAATACATTCTTATGATGTCGATGCTTAAATGTCTTGAAGCTTATTGTTCGATGTTGTTCTACCAACAATAAGTTTGATGAAATTCAAGAATGAAAAGCGTCAGAAATCAGGAGTACATAATATGATTTTCATGTTCGAATGTCTTGAAGCGTACAGTAATCTAAATTCGACTTTGACAAAAAGGATACCAAGCAACTTGCGGCGAGCGATGTGAATGATCTAAAATTGGTCAAAGTTGTGAATGAAAAGCGTCAGAATCAGGATTTAGCAATGTTCGAAAATCTTGAAATCCACTGTGATCTAAAATCGATTTCGATTTCGACGAAGATAATTAAAAGCAACACGGGGCGATCACTGTAAAATGTAAGTTTGATCGAATTCAAGATCTTAAAGCCTATTCTGATATCTAAATTCGATCAAGTTCTACATACATACAAGTCAAGTAATATACCTATACAGTCAGGTTCATATGACATTGGGTTCGATCTTATAATTACGAATTGAATTTGGTTTTCGGTTTTGTTTTGAACGAAAGAGTTGGATCCTACCTTTCTGCCTGCTGAAAGCTTTCATTGTTTTTATTCCCATGCCGCCGCAAAGTCCAATCGAATCTATATACATGTGTGAGTAGAAACGGGACCACTTCGCATTTACATGATCACTTCCGCCAAAATTCTTTCACCGCAGAAGACGACGACAACAACAACAAGAGCACAAAGACATCATCACTTCGTTCATCTTAGCATCATCATCACACCACCAATCACGAAACTACATTTTCCAATTGGGCGACGCAAACAATAACGCGCGGCGTAGTTTACTTCTTTGCACGAAAATGACCGAAAGCATTCATTAAGAGATTTCTTTCAGGGTACCGTCCGTCAGGCCGTCTATTTTCGCCTTTCTTAAAATAGCCGGGTGATATGCAAAACACTGGATTTTCGCGTTCGATTCTCGCGCGATTTTCCGAAAGCGCGGCGCGGCGCGGCGCGGCGGCGAACAAAAGCACCACGAACGACGGCGCGGGCCTCTCAACGACCGACGTCGAGAAACAAAGCACGCACGATTTTCTCTCTGATTGGAGTGGGTCCGTCGGAATCAAAATCGCCTCGTTCTCGTTCTTAGGTTAATTGATGCGCGTCGCAAAGCAGCAACAGAGCACACAAAGAGAGAGGCTAAGTAAAACGCACCTGTGCAGCACAAAACTTGAATAGCTTGTGTCTGCCCGAGAAAGAGAGGACTTCTCCCTCCATAGCTCGTACTTATGAATGAATACTCTCGTGACAGGGTACCCGAAATGATACTCGAATCAAGTGAACCGTGAGAAATCAGGATGACCGTTTCCTATCTCTTACCTGGCCATCCGATTATTATATTTCGAATATTAAAACGTCTCCGCCCTCTTCTCCGTACACATACGTGCGACGACGTAATTTTAGAATTTAATTAGCCCTGAACACGCCCGACTTTTTGTACATATACAGGGATATTCACATAAACCGTTCGTTAAAAGTTTTCAAGGTTGCAGTTCACGTAGATATTTGAAATTTAAGGAGCAAGGGTTTTCCGTGGAGATCTCTGTAAATAAAATTGCCTTTGTATCACTTCCGGTTGTACTTCCGGTTGTACCGGAAGTCGCTATCAACTCGCTTATTTTAAATGGAATGCTATATTTTTTATCACGTTTTTGAATTCTACATGTAAAAATATGTTAAATTGCAATACATTTCCCTATCTCTAAAATGCATCATTTTTGAGATATTTTGAATTTTCTTAGAAATTTGGATTCTGCAATCTGATTTTCAAAAAATTATAACACAGCTGTTATTGAAGCAATTTTATTTGTAATAGCTAATATTGTATTTGAAGCTTTAAGGTTCTTAAAAATTCCATCAGCATAATCTATTAAGCTACAGGGTGTCTAAAACGCACCGCTCCACTCGAAGATATTCAAACACAGAAAAATACTTTTTTCCAAATAAAACGACCAATATTTTAATACACCATTGTATGTGGAATCAAATGCTGCGTCGAACTGTACTAGCATTCCCTATACCTAACTTTAACAGTTTTTGAGTTATAAGATATTTCTGGTTTAATACATAAAAATTGACATTTATTAGGTTAAATATTTCTAATTTTGTTGATATAGTTATGAAAACAACAAACAATTGCATTTAACGTTTCCTGTTACTACAAATTTTAAGCAAAAGCAATTGGTCACAATATGATGTCGAAGGTCATTATGTTTAACTGCCCAAAACTCAATTTTCGTAAACGGAACACCTGCATATTTTTATATCATGAGATACAGAATCAAATTCTACATTGATTGATATTAGCATTCCCTATACTTATATCTTTTAGTTTTCTTGTTATCAATCATTGTATATTTTATTTTGTTAATTAATGGAATGAATGCACTTATTCGTAGCAAGCTTTGAAAAAAGAAGCAGATATTGAACTGGTACTTTTTAAGAAACAAATAATTGCTAACCATAACATTATTTTGACGTACATCATAGAATAAAGCTATTAGGTAAATACCTACGGTAAGTTTACCATTTTCATAAACGAGCGTCTTTAAAAATTAAGCATGCTTTGAAAAACAATTTTTTTGTCAATTTAACGTTTTTATTAAACGACAAAACCAATACTTACAATTGGTAATAATTTTATTTATTCTAATAAACAGTTTATTTTACATTCAAAGAGAGTGCAATGAAGTTGTTACGAAAACGAGCAAAAAGTTTAATGAAAAGTATCCGCAGTTACCGCCAATGATAGAAAAAATATACAGAAGATTGAACGTATTTTTTAAGAAGTGGCAACGTCTGACCAAAGAAAACTTCATCTGCTCCTGTAACTGGCACAGAAGCAAATGAAATTTCTGTATTAGCATTCGTCGAAACTTATTTACTTATTTCTAGTTATCTGTTAATGTTAATTAAATATTTTTATTTTGTCGACACTTACTGCGATACATTTCGATAATTCTAGCAAAATATGCCGTTATAATAAATAAGTTGACACCAGGGCCGTACTAAGGTTGTCGTAGGTCCTAGACATCCCCTACGCTCTCACCGCCCCACCCGGGCCCTTGCATTTGTTTTCCTAATTCCAATATTTTTCGTAGACCCCAAAAATTCTCGTAGGCTCTAGGCTAAAGTGTTTTAAGTATAAAACGGTCCTGTTTGGCACATTCTTAAGATTCTGGCCCTAGTTGATTGACTTGTAAGCCCAGTTCTGTTATTAGTGCAAAGTATTCAATAATTGAGCAACTTAAAATAAAATGAAAAATGATTGAATCATATCGAGGGCGTCATATCAGAAGGGCGTAAGAGCCATTATAATCCTATGCTAATACGCCCTTCTGATATGACGCCCTCGATATATTAAATAACAAGATTTTTATTTCGTGAAACCACGCAATTATTTATGTAGGCATTAGTTTTAAACATTTAATTGTGGATTTTCACGCGTAGAAATCGGCGGCGCTGCTTCCGATCGGCTTCACGGAGCGAGAGAGCGTCGCGATGCACAAACGGAACGTTTTTTTATAGCGGCATCATTGTCCGAAGACGCCGGAAGGAGCTAAACTAAACAAGTGATACATTACCACCATCTTGGTCGCATTCCGGATTATTAATAGATTAAGGAAAAAAAAATTTTTTTTCGACCGACCAAATAAACTTGATTAAACGTATTAAAAAGCGAAATTTATTATTGGGCGAGACGCGGATTTAAAACAAAAGAGGAGAGTATCGTAAATTAAGCGAGAACGAAATCGAGAAATCGGAAATCGAAATCGAAAATCGGAAACGCAAAAAAGTAACTTATCGGTTTTTTTTATCGCCCGGTATTTTTCGTTTTCTTTATCGACGGGTCCTATATCACTCGCAGGAATGTGTTTAACGTAAACTAGTTTGAGGCCTGGGCGATAATATTGAATTCTCATGTCAAGTGCATAAGTACTACTACTGACAAAAAAGAAGGACCCTTCCAGCAGGTACAGAGGGGGTCCAGTTATCACAATTATGTGTAAACATGGGCACAATAGTTTACGTATTTTTGGCGTGTACCTGCCGAGAACCGACGAAATACACAAATTCCGTCTAGACGGACGTCGTAATTCGGAGACAATAAGTTCTTGCAAGGCGCTCCGCAAAACCAATAAATAAAAGCAATTTTTGAAATTTGAAGTTGAGTAATAACGTCGGGCGTAGTATTCGGTGTGTGTGTGGGGTGGAACGGGCCGGAAGCGCAGGGGAATTCACCCTCGCCAGGCCACCGGAAGTAGCGTAACACCCTGAGTAGAGGCTACCTGTCACCAGGCTCGCTACCAGCTAGCTCTTCGTCTCTCGCAAGGTTTATGTTACGTATGACGTAGATTCGTAGCTGTCTGCGATCACGAAACGAACGCAGACTGTTGTATTACAGACAGCAAAACGTATACAATCACATCAGAATTCGGGGGACAATGCAAAATATAGAGTGATCAAAAAATATTATTGTTGTAATGCAGCGGTGGAGCAGCTTAATAAAAACGTAGATTATAGCAAGACATTTATTTTAACAGAACTATAATCTTTTTATAACGTGTGTATTTCATAATTAACAAAAACTATCATCACTTAGGAAACGTACTGGCTACTACGATGTGCGACTACGACTTGCAGAATTTACATTTCCAACACTTCCCCTCGAGTCGAAGGTCGTATAGTTTAAACATTTTTCTCGAAGTCCACAAGATGTAGCACACCATTCATGTTTCTTTCTGGTTAGACTCTTAGTCAACATGTCAGCTATTTGTTTTTCAGTGGGAATATAATCGATCATTATCTTCTTGCTCTTCAAAGCATCTCGGATAAAATGATGGCGAAGATCTATATGTTTGCTCCTTGCGTGAAAAGTATGATTTTCTGCCAGTTTGAGAGCACTGCGATTATCACATAATATGGTAATTTTCGCCACATGATCTAAACCTAACTCACGTAGATATCTTTCCAAATATAGAGCCTCTTTAGCGCTTTCTGTCAATGCCATGTATTCTGCCTCTGTTGTGGACAAAGCTACCGTTTTTTGTTTTTTAGCTTCCCACGATATCGGTCCACCATTCAATAAAAAAATATATCCACTGTAAGATCGTCTATCTTCCATACAGTTTCCCCAATCCGCATCGACGTAACCTCTTGCTGAACTGGTATTTGATGAATGACCATATGACAAACCGAGATCAATTGTGCCTTTTAAATATCGAAGTACCCTCTTTGCAGCCTGCCAATGTTCAGGACCGTAATTATTATTAAATTGTCCCAAATAACTTACAGCATAACTGACATCAGGTCTTGTAGCTAAGGTCAAATAATTTAGAGCACCCACCAACTCACGATATGGAAAATTGTATTCTTGGTTAGAGTTTTTCATTAGCTTGAGGCCGCTCACAATTGGAACTGCTACTGGTTTGCATTCTGCCATTCCAAATCTATCAAGAATATCCTTGATGTAACCTCTTTGATGAAGTGTTATGCAATCGCCGCTTCTGGTAAATTCGATCCCGAGACAGTAGTTGATGGGACCCAAATCTTTCATCTCAAATTGACTTGTTAAATCGTCTCCAACTTTGTCAATCATTTTTTTATTTCTTGACGCTACCAAAATGTCATCTACATATACAACAGTCAACGTTAAGTCGTCCCCGGAACCAAGTCGGTACATACATGGATCAGAATTAGTGGCAGTTGCTCCACAATTTCTGAGTGTTTCGTCCAATTTCTTATACCAACTTCTACCTGCCTGTTTTAATCCATATAAGGATTTGTTTAAATGGCATACCTTGTTCCCTTTTCGTAATTCTGACAACATTTCACGTGCTTCCGCACCGATCTTGTTGTTCTTCTCCTGGTAGACAATACTTTCCAGGATTTCAGCTAACATTTTTGGTGGTTCCATCAATACTTCCTCTTCCAGTTCCCCATTCAGATAAGCAGTTGTGACGTCGAATTGTCTAATTCTCATTGAGTGTCGAGCAGCAAGTGATACTAAAAGTCGAATGGAGCTTAATCGGGCTACTGGAGCAAATGTTTCGGTAAAATGAACTCCAGGTTGTTGGCTAAATCCCTGAGCCACCAACCGCGCTTTTCTTCGCTCCAGTGTCCCGTCTGAGTTAAACTTGTTTCGGAGTACCATGCGACTACCAATTATACAGCCTCTCTCGGGACGATCTACAACAGACCAAGTTTTGTTTTTTATTATAGAAATTATTTCTTTTATCATTGCATCATGCCACTCTTGTACATTAGGACTTGATAACGCTTGCTTCATTGGGACTTCAGAAAGAAATGCCTGTTCCATCTCTTCAGTCATTGCAGCTTGTTCGTTTCCCGGCTGGTATAACTTCCGCGGTCTTCCCCTTAAGCCTGTTCGAACAATGGTTGGTCGACCACGTCCTCTTAGTAAAGTAACACTTGCATTGTCTTCACTAACTTCATCACATGCCTCGATATTTTCTTTTCCAATAGAGTCTATTTCATTTTCACCGCTAGTTGCTTCCTCCTCTACAGCTTTTGAATTTATTTCAATATCGGCGAAAGATCGACTGTAATCCGAAACTTGATTTTTATCTGTTACTTGCATATTTTTATCTTGTATTGTATCACGCAAAGTTTGGCTGTGTCCATTAGAGCAAAATCTTCTTTCGTCCACAAACTTTAAGTCACGACTAATGAGGACCTTCCTTTTAACGACTGACCAAACTCGAAGCCCTTTACTTTCTTCAGCATATCCCAAGAAAATTCCGTGTTCGCTTCTAGGATCAAATTTGCTCTTGCTAGGCTCCCTATTCAGGTAAAACACTCGGCTTCCGAAGACCTTAAGGTTGCTTAGGTCAGGAATTTTTCCTGTCCATTCTTCAAACGGTGTCCGTCCATCCAGACTTCTCGAAGGTAGACGGTTGCGAACAAAATTAGCCGTGTTAACAGCTTCTGCCCAGAACGAGGGTGACAAACCAGACTCCAACATAAGACATCTAGCTGTATCAAGGAGAGTTCTATTTCTTCTTTCGGCCACTCCATTTTGTTCGGGGTTATATGGAATTGTTAAACGCCTGGCGATGCCACGACTTTTTAAGTACTCATCGAATTCTCGATTCAAATATTCCTTTCCATTGTCGGATTGAATACATTTGACTTGTCTTCCGGTTTGCTTCTCAATAAGCGCTATGCAATCTTTAGTTGCCTGAAAAACTTCGGCCTTAGATTTTAAAAATCTAACTTCGCACCACCTTGACTTGTCATCTACGAATACAGCAAAATACCTTGCACCACCGAGAGATTGTCTCCTCATTGGCCCACATACATCTGTATGAATCAAATCGGCGATTCCAGATTCTCTGTACGACCTTTTTGGAAACGGGGTTCGGCACATCTTCCCCTTCAAACAAATGTCACAATTCAGATTACTTACAGGAGTTTCGAATTTAATTCCCTGTACGACTCCTTTTCGCTTTGCATCCAGGATGTCCTTAGCATTTGCGTGACCCATTCGTTTATGCCATACCTCAAATGTCGTGTCATTTGATTTCGCGGATGTCGCGATATTTATGACTTCTTTGTACTCTCGCACATAGTACAGATCTCCGATCCGATCAGCATAAAATATTATATTGTTTTTCGCGTCTAACACAAAGGCTTTTTCTTTTTCGAAACGAACGACATATCCTATACTGTCTGTAATTTTTCCAACAGATATCAAATTCGTTCTGAGATCTGGAACGTGCAATGTCTTTTTCAGAGAAATATTTGTCTTTTCTCCAAAGACGTCAGCTACGAACTTCACTTTTCCTTCGCCTTTGATTGGAGTTGAGGCGTCATTTGCCAAGTTCAATACTTCACACCTCGAATCATTAACTTCAAAAAAATTGTTCAATTTATTACATACATGAGACGTCGCACCACTGTCAAGGCACCAATTTTGATTAGAGCTTGATTCCGCATTTAATATTTCAGCCTTGCTTAAACAAATATTTTTAACGCACTGTGCAGTCTCCTTCTTGTATTTTGAATAACAGTTTTTTGCCTTATGTCCTAATAATTTGCACTTATAACAACGAATTTTTGAGTCCTGATTCTTTGACGTTTCCGCACTTTCAGTTTTGACAATCACCGGTTTCCTTTTCGGATATCGGAATCCATGAGTTTTATTTACCAGCATAGCGTCTGATGCTTCATGACGTGTATCATTTTTGCGAGCTTCAGATTCTTCTATTATCTTAATTCGAAGAGCTTCAGGGCTGGGCAATATGTCACGGGATTCGATCGCGCACCGGAAGTTTTCGAAATTTGCAGGCAAACTATACAACAGCATAAGTGTTAGTAAATCCGGGTTTATTTCAATTGCCATTTCATTCAGTTTATCCATGGTGTCAAAGAATCCATTCAAATGTTCGCGTATATTACCGCCATTGACCATTTTGTACAGCGTCAATCTTTTCAATAACGTCGCCTTTCGAGCAGGTCCCGTAGACTGATATATCTCTTGTAGTCTCAGCCACACATCACGGGATGTTTCACTATTTTTAATCTGTTTTAATTCACTCGGACTGATGGATAAAATAATGTCAGATTTGGCTTTTTGGTCATTTTTAATCCAAGTTAGCACTACTTTAGCTTCTTCTACATTACTTGTAGTTGCCTCTGGTTTTACAACTGCTCCACTCACATAATCCCACAAGTCGTTTTTTATTAAAATCGCTTGCATCTGCAGCTTCCAAGTATCGTAATTACTTTTACCAAGAAGTTCAATTCTCATTAAATTACTACTCATTTTCGGCTTTTGGGTAATTAATTTTTACCCACTTTCTACACACGAATCGCACTACTGGGCCCGTAACCTGTTGTAATGCAGCGGTGGAGCAGCTTAATAAAAACGTAGATTATAGCAAAACATTTATTTTAACAGAACTATAAGCTTTTTTATAACGTGTGTATTTCATAATTAACAAAAACTATCATCACTTAGGAAACGTACTGGCTACTACGATGTGCGACTACGACTTGCAGAATTTACATTTCCAACAATTATTAACGGAAAGGTTAGCGCCAGCCGAGTTACTCTAGCAATATTTTCCAGCAATAAATCATAGAGATCAGTCTATGTGTGATTATCAGTAAATCTACTGCTTATAAATTTTGAATATTGCCAGGTGGCAGCATTTAAAGACACAATCTGAGCATAAATTCGTTTTATCGGTGTTGGAAGCGGCGCGATATTGCGTAACTTTTTATATTAGAGATTCTGCCACTTACATATTTTGCACGTTGCTTCTAAGGAGCAACTATAAAGATAATCTGTGCACAAATTCGTTTTTCGGTATTGGGGGCGGCGCGATATTGCGTAACTTTTTTATTAGAGATCCTGCCACTTACATATTTTGCACGTCGCTTCTAAGGAGCAACTAGAAAGATAATCTGTGCACGAATTCGTTTTATCGGTGTTGGGGACGGCGCGATAGTACGTAACTTTTTTATTAGAGATCCTGCCACTTACATACTTTGCACGCTGCTTCTAAGGAGCAACTATAAAGATAATCTGTGCACAAATTCGTTTTATCGGTGTTGGGGGCGACGCAGTATTGCGTAACTTTTTTTATTAGAGATCCTGCCACTTACATATTTTGCAAGTCGCTTCTAAGGAGCAACTAGAAAGATAATCTGTGCACAAATTCGTTTTATCGGTGTTGGGGGCGGCGCGATAGTACGTAACTTTTTTATTAGAGATCCTGCCACTTACATACTTTGCACGCTGCTTCTAAGGAGCAACTATAAAGATAATCTGTGCACAAATTCGTTTTATCGGTGTTGGGGGCGACGCAGTATTGCGTAACTTTTTTTATTAGAGATCCTGCCACTTACATATTTTGCAAGTCGCTTCTAAGGAGCAACTAGAAAGATAATCTGTGCACAAATTCGTTTTATCGGTGTTGGGGGCGACGCAGTATTGCGTAACTTTTTTTATTAGAGATCCTGCCACTTACATATTTTGCAAGTCGCTTCTAAGGAGCAACTAGAAAGATAATCTGTGCACAAATTCGTTTTATCGGTGTTGGGGGCGGCGCGATAGTACGTAACTTTTTTATTAGAGATCCTGCCACTTACATATTTTGCACGTCGCTTCTAAGGAGCAACTAGAAAGGTAGTGTGTGCACAAATTCGTTTTATCGGTGTTGGGGGCGGGGCGATAGTACGTAGCTTTTTTATTAGAGATCCTGCCACGTACATATTTTGCACGCTGCTTCTAAGGAGCAACTATAAAGATAATCTGTGCACAAATTCGTTTTATCAGTGTTGGGGGCGACGCAGTATTGCGTAACTTTTTTTATTAGAGATCCTGCCACTTACATATTTTGCAAGTCGCTTCTAAGGAGCAACTAGAAAGATAATCTGTGCACAAATTCGTTTTATCGGTGTTGGGGGCGGCGCGATAGTACGTAACTTTTTTATTAGAGATCCTGCCACTTACATATTTTGCAAGTCGCTTCTAAGGAGCAACTAGAAAGATAATCTGTGCACAAATTCGTTTTATCGGTGTTGGGGGCGGCGCGATAGTACGTAACTTTTTTATTAGAGATCCTGCCACTTACATACTTTGCACGCTGCTTCTAAGGAGCAACTATAAAGATAATCTGTGCACAAATTCGTTTTATCGGTGTTGGGGGCGACGCAGTATTGCGTAACTTTTTTTATTAGAGATCCTGCCACTTACATATTTTGCAAGTCGCTTCTAAGGAGCAACTAGAAAGATAATCTGTGCACAAATTCGTTTTATCGGTGTTGGGGGCGGCGCGATAGTACGTAACTTTTTTATTAGAGATCCTGCCACTTACATATTTTGCAAGTCGCTTCTAAGGAGCAACTAGAAAGATAATCTGTGCACAAATTCGTTTTATCGGTGTTGGGGGCGGCGCGATAGTACGTAACTTTTTTATTAGAGATCCTGCCACTTACATATTTTGCAAGTCGCTTCTAAGGAGCAACTAGAAAGATAATCTGTGCACAAATTCGTTTTATCGGTGTTGGGGGCGGCGCGATAGTACGTAACTTTTTTATTAGAGATCCTGCCACTTACATACTTTGCACGCTGCTTCTAAGGAGCAACTAGAAAGATAATCTGTGCACAAATTCGTTTTATCGGTGTTGGGGGCGGCGCGATAGTACGTAACTTTTTTATTAGAGATCCTGCCACTTACATATTTTGCACGTCGCTTCTAAGGAGCAACTAGAAAGGTAGTGTGTGCACAAATTCGTTTTATCGGTGTTGGGGGCGGGGCGATAGTACGTAGCTTTTTTATTAGAGATCCTGCCACGTACATATTTTGCACGCTGCTTCTAAGGAGCAACTATAAAGATAATCTGTGCACAAATTCGTTTTATCGGTGTTGGGGGCGACGCAGTATTGCGTAACTTTTTTTATTAGAGATCCTGCCACGTACATATTTTGCACGCTGCTTCTAAGGAGCAACTATAAAGATAATCTGTGCACAAATTCGTTTTATCGGTATTGGGGGCGGCGCGATATTGCGTAACTTTTTTTATTAGAGATCCAGCCACTTACGTAAATAGAAAGAAGATCGAAACTAAAACAACAAATAAACTAAAGTGCGTAAAAATAAACTTAACAACTGAATGCAATTAATAATAATAATAATAGTAATAATTCAAGAAATACAATTTTTAGTGTGACAGACATAATACGAATCAAAAAAGTAAGAATTTTCAGCAAACTAGAGCCTCTAGATTATGGAATAAAATTCATAATTTCTTTATTTTTGACATTTCGAGAAAACGCTTGGACAGGTAAATTTTGTTTTTAAAAAGCACACAATTTTTGAAAATCAATTTTTGACAGTCATTTGTTTTCGAGTAATGACGTCATCGACATTTTTTTTAAATAGCAACCCCGAATTTTTTTTCTTGATTCTGATACCTCATTGAATTCTGTACCCAACCACATCAAAAATTTATTATATTTTATGGAAAAAATTTTGAGAAAAAATTATTGAAAATGAATGAATCATGTACTACCTACAAAATCTACTACAACAAAACCAAAATAATACCTACAATAAAAGAAAACTTGTCATTCTTGTCATTTAAACAAAGTCTTTTCAAGTCGAGTAATCATGTAGTCATTTAACCGAAAATTAAATTATTATTATTTCATTTCATTTTCAATAATTTTTTTTCTCAAAATTCTTCCCATAAAACATAATAAATATCTGATGTGGTTGGATAGAGAATTCAATCAGCTATCAGAATCAAGAAAAAAAAATTGGGGGTTGCTATTTAAAAAAAATGTCGATGACGTCATTACTTGAAAACAAATGACTGTCAAAAATTGATTTTCACTTAAAATTGTGTGCTTTTTAAAAACAAAATTTACATGTCCGAGCGTTTTTTCGAAATGTCAAGAATAAAGAAAATATGAATTCTATTCCATAATCTAGAGGCTCACTGTATTTTTAAATACTGCTGGACAATCCCGAAAATCCCGGGATTATTACTTTCTATTCCCGGGATTTTCGGAATCAAAAATCGGCTGAGATCAGGGGACTGTATTCCCAGCTCTTAACTCTCTCTGATTGGGAAGTAGAAAACTGATATTCGATTTAATAAGATACGACAAATCTTCCTAATATCGTCAAGAAATACATAGAGCCGGCAATAGGGACTCTTCGCTAAACAATATTTTCACTTTGTGGCCCTCGGTTTACTTCTACCGACATCGCGCCCAACACCGATAAAACGAATTTGTGCACAGATTATCTTTTTAGTTGCTCCTTAGAAGCGACGTGCAAAATATGTAAGTGGCAGGATCTCTAATAAAAAAGTTACGCAATATCGCGCCGCTCCCAACACCGATAAAACGAATTTGTGCACAGATTATCTTTCTAGTTGCTCCTTAGAAGCGACGTGCAAAATATGTAAGTGGCAGGATCTCTAATAAAAAAGTTACGTACTATCGCACCGCCCCCAACACCGATAAAACGAATTTGTGCATAGATTATCTTTCTAGTTGCTTCTTAGAAGCGACGTGCAAAATATGTAAGTGGCAGGATCGCTAATAAAAAAGTTACGCAATATCGCGCCGCCCCCAACACCGATAAAACGAATTTGTGCACAGATTATTTTTCTAGTTGCTCCTTAGAAGCGACGTGCAAAATATGTAAGTGGCAGAATCGCTAATAAAAAAGTTACGCAATATCGCGCCGCCCCCAACACCGATAAAACGAATTTGTGCACAGATTATCTTTTTAGTTGCTCCTTAGAAGCGACGTGCAAAATATGTAAGTGGCAGGATCTCTAATAAAAAAGTTACGTACTATCGCGCCGCCCCCAACACCGATAAAACGAATTTGTGCACCGATTATCTTTTTAGTTGCTCCTTAGAAGCGACGTGCAAAATATGTAAGTGGCAGGATCTCTAATAAAAAAGTTACGTACTATCGCGCCGCCCCCAACACCGATAAAACGAATTTGTGCACCGATTATCTTTTTAGTTGCTCCTTAGAAGCGACGTGCAAAATATGTAAGTGGCAGGATCTCTAATAAAAAAGTTACGTACTATCGCGCCGCCCCCAATACCGATAAAACGAATTTGTGCACCGATTATCTTTTTAGTTGCTCCTTAGAAGCGACGTGCAAAATATGTAAGTGGCAGGATCTCTAATAAAAAAGTTACATACTATCGCGCCGCCCCCAACACCGATAAAACGAATTTGTGCACCGATTATCTTTATAGTTGCTCCTTAGAAGCGACGTGCAAAATATGTAAGTGGCAGGATCTCTAATAAAAAAGTTAGGTACTATCGCGCCGCCCCCAATACCGATAAAACGAATTTGTGCACCGATTATCTTTTTAGTTGCTCCTTAGAAGCGACGTGCAAAATATGTAAGTGGCGGGATCTCTAATAAAAAAGTTACGTACTATCGCGCCGCCCCCAACACCGATAAAGCGAATTTGTGCACAGATTATCTTTCTAGTTGCTCCTTAGAAGCGACGTGCAAAATATGTAAGTAGCAGGATCTCTAATAAAAAAGTTACCTAGTACCGCACAGCCCCCAAACACCGATAAAACGAATTTATAGATTGTGTCACCTGGTAATATTCAAAATTATAAGCGGTTGGCGGTAGATTTACTGATAATCACACATAGATTGATCTCTATGATTTATTGCTGGAAAATATTGCTAGAGTAACTGCGCTGTTAGCGCCAGGAAAATACAATAAAAGAAGTAAATAGCGGCAAGCTGCCAAGGAAAAGTAACTGTCGACGTACGTTTCGGTCTTATTAGACCTCATCAGGACAATATAACCAAGGTGTAAGGTGTTGACACTTGGAGATAGAAAACAACAAATGAAGCAACAGACCAGGAGACCGAATGCACATTTGCTGCACTAACTGAGAAGACCCGCATTTCGAGGGCAACATCACAACTGTGATGTGATGTTGCCCTATCTAATCTACAGATTAGCTGAAATTGAATTGAAAATCTGTATTTTCGGTACAGCAATGGGTTCTCCTTTATCACCTGCTTTAGCTGAAATTGTCATGCAGGAACTAGAAAAAAGTGTCATTAACTCATTTCCTTTTAATTTAACTTTATATTTTCGTTACGTCGATGATATTTTATTGATTTTGCCTTCAGATAAAGTAAACTTTGCTTTAAGTAGATTTAACTCTTTCCACAATAGATTACAATTTACAGTAGAAAAAGAAGTTAACGATTCACTAAGTTTTCTAGATGTAAATATCATCAGATATAATAACAAATTAATAACGAATTGGCTTCATAAACCTACGTGGTCAGGTAGATATATTAATTTTCATTCGTATACATCTAAAAACTATAAAATTGCAACAATTATTTCTTTAACAGATCGAGCTGTTTTACTTTCAGATAAACTTTTCATTTATGATAATTTAAATTTAATAAAGAAGACACTTGTTCAAAATTCTTATCCAATAAATCTTATAGAATCAGTAATTAAAAATCGTGTTAAATATCTACAAAATTCAAAAATCTACAATAATATTTTAACATAACATTTTCAAAAAACACAACTTAATTTTTAGCTAGTAAATCTGTAAACAATTTAAATATTATTTTCTCAAATTTAAAAACAAAAACACCGATATTAAAACAACCATAAACCTGGTTTATGAAATTAAATGTTTAAATTGTAATTCATGTTATATAGGAGAAACAAGTCAAAATTTAAAAAAAACGTCTAGATCAACATCATATCCAAAAAAATAATCAAAATCATTCAATGCTTGTTGAACATTCGTTAGAAAATAACCATAATTTTGATTTTGAAAACACTAATATTTTATATTATGAGTCTAATATTTTTAAAAGACGTTTTATAGAAATGTGTAAAATAAAAATGTCGTCGAATTCTATTAACAAACGTACAGATTTTGCGAGTCTAAACGATACATTTTCTAGTTTTCTTGATTCTTTAAATAGAATATAGATCTGTCTATTTTTAACATTTATTAAAATAAAATATTTATTTTGTTTAAAAAAAAGAAAGAGAAAAAAAATCACTTTACCTTTTCAGTTTCCGTTGACAACCTTGTTTATTTTGACAACGTGTTATATTTTTCACTTCTGACGAAGCTGTCGAACGACGGTGAAACGTTAAGTGTATAGTGCGAGATTTAGTGTCCGGTTAAAATATTTTGTGATACAAATTTCATCAGACAGGAACCAACTTTATATATTATTATTATTATTTTGTTGAAGAAAAGGCGATGATTATAAATGGAAATTCTTTATTTTATTTAAAAAAAATCAAATGCGCGTTTGCATTTCACCCAAAAATAGTTTGCCTGATATGTGGAATCTCCCCTTTATTCTTTAATTTATTGAAGACGATGAAAAAAAAAAACAAATTAATTGACATTGAAATTCAATGAATGTGAGTTTCCATTTGAATAAAAATTAGTTTAATCAATGCGTGCCCCCTTCAATTTTGTTTTAATTGTCGAGAAAAAGGTGACGGATATAATTGGAAATCATTAATATTTTATTTAAAAGAAGATCAAATAAATGCGCGTTTGCATTTCACCCAAAAATATTTGCTTGATATGTGAACCCCCCTTTACTGAAGGCATTAAAAATAAATGAAATTAATTGTCATTTTGTTTAAAAAAAAAAAATTAAATAATTTGGTGACTTTTTTTACAAGTAATTAGCTTGCGCAGTCCGAAAACTCTTCCTCCCCCTACCCCCTCGATTTATTTTAACCGGTCAAAGAAACAGTGAAAACAAATGATTTATTGGCATTTTATTTAGGAAAAAAAACCAATAAAGGTAAGTTTACACTTCACCAAAAATTTGTTTGCCCAATGCACGAACCCTTCCCTTGTGTCTTATTTCGAGAAAAAAAAACATAAAATAAGATCAAGGCTTATACCTCGATTGTTTTCGCATCGACTACTTTCGTTTTGTTTTAAATTTTTTATATTTTCTTTGCTATTGCATATACGGGGGACAATTGAAAAGTGCGCCGCGAAGCAACTCGAAGGTTTCGTAATATTCAGAATGATCCGTTGAGATAAATTCAGTTTGAGATTTACTTCTCTTTTGTTTTCGTGACACTTCACCAAAACAGTCACAATTGTTGCATAGATTTTGTTTCAAATTAATAACAACCGAGTTATTAATTTGACAGCGATATCTTCTTCTTTTAAATTCTATTTCGATATATTAAACGCGCCAGACTTCTCGGTTATTTTATCTTCAAATTAATGACATCATCCAGTTTGACAGCTGTCACTTGTGCTATGAAACTTGACACCAAGCAAACGAGGAAAAATCACTTTCGCGCTAACGATGTACGCTATGAAGTTAGCCTGAATTAACGTCAAACTGCCACTATGTTTTAAATGCTACCTTTCTTTTGTGTATACGAGGGGCAATTAAAAAGTCCGTTGTAAATAATTTTAACCCGAAGTAACTTGAAGATTTTATGTTTTAAATGCAATAATTCCTTAGTAAAGCATTTTATTGACTTAATTTTATTTATTATATCAATGTAAGAGCATTTTTGACAATTTTAAACAATTCACGGCCAACTTGTACACAATTAAAAAATTATTGAAAAAATTAACCATGTCTTAGATTTTGTCGAAACTTTGCTATTGGATAGAGTTTTTAGAGTAGATTCCAAATATTACAAAATATACTGGGTTTCATTTGGAAAAACAAGGTTATGTGTAATAAGTAATAACTCAATCACAGTAGACCTAGGAAAAAAGCAATGCCTAGGCTACCTTCTGTCAAACAAAACAAAAAAAAAGTTTACTGAAATATGTCTATTATTAACGGAGTTATCGACTGGCTACCGTTCTACAAACACCCGGCATAGTATGTATGTATGTAAAAGGGACAAATAAAAATGTGCTGTAACATTCATAATAAATTTTAACCCCGAGTAAACAAAACTTCAAAATATACAGAATGTTGTGTTACGTTCTGTTGGCTAGTATACAAGATGTTCTGATGAATAATATACAGGATGTTCTGCTGAAATAAAGTACCTAAGTATGGTTTATTCCTCGATTATTTCAACGAGATTTCTCCGAAATAGCGGCAATTACTATGCTTGGATTTTTTAAATAAATCCTACATAGGTATTTTCTCGATTTTATATCTACGACGGTCGAACAAAAAGTAGGCATGAATGACTTTAGAACAAAGTAACCTAAAGCTTGATTACGATGTCATTAAAAGTCTTTATGCCAATTATTTTTCTTTCTCAATAAATTATGGTCGGCTTTCTATTTTCTACTCCGGATTAGCAAAGGCGACGACTCTTGCCTATCTGAAATTATCTCATTATCGCCGACATTGGCCTTATCTTTATTTCCAATGTTAATTTATGGACGCAGTTAATTCCATGTCTTGATCGTAATTTGCATCCAGCAATTTTGTAAATAAATAAATAGTCATAAATAAATTTGTTGTTTTTTATTATTGTGTATTATTATTATCACGTAATGGTAATCAAATACGGATGCGCTTGTATTGTGAAGATTGCGGATAACATATCGGTACAAGTGTGGGTGTAGTGGTAGCCTGGAGCAACTGTAATGGGGTAACGTCACAGCGGAAGTTGTTCATCACTCTGCGCGAGCCTTAGGCTGTCGGTGGCTCCCGAAAGGCCGTAGTGGGGTCAGAAGATGACACCTCAGCATCAGCTGGTGCTCTATTATACTATTTAGGCCAATATGTGTGTCACCTAAACCCCACGATTTATTCCTCGAATCTCTACCTACTTGATTCAATTTAGAAATAAAAGAAAAAAATTAGCGTACGCCAGAAATACACCGTCGTCACTAGTAAGGTAATGATAATAATAACAACCGAATCGAATCTACATATAATATAGAGCGTTGAGTATTCAAAGGCCCCGCGATGAATTGTCAGAATCACCGCCGTGACCCCTGCCATCACCGATTTGAATATCACTTGTTGCATTTCATATTCCTCGACGTTCCACTAAAAGCCGGCCCGCCGAACATTAGGAAGTAATGATCGAGTAACCTTTGAGATCCGTCAAAGGCACATCGTTCTTTTCTCACATTTAAAAGTCACTTCGTATTTAAAAAAAAAAAAAAAAACATTTTTTAATGGAACGCCCTGTATATTACTGCATTTTTGAATTCATGGGCAAATTTTAGCCTGAAATGATGGGTCGCACCATGGGTTTAGCGTGAATGGTACTTGAATTAGACCTTCAGAACAATTGTTATTTTCGTTTCATTTGTTTTCGAAGTTCTCGATGCCGTTTACAAATATATGAAATAATATAAAACGAAGTTGAATTAGTTTCTAAAATAACGCCCTGTATACTAAAGCACTTGCGAATTTGAGAGCAAATTATAGCATGACTTGCCGTTTCAATTGTTTTCGAAGGTACGACGAAACGTTAAAAACGAAACATGTAGGAATTTTTCGATGCAGTTTTCGAAATATAAAACGAAGTTGCATTTTATTGGAACACCCTGTATATTATTGCGTTTTCGAACTCGCGAGCAAATTGTAGCCTGAAATGATATGTCGGACTATGGATCTAGCGTGAACGGTACTTAGATCAGAGTTTTAGAAACAATTGTTGTTGCGGTTTCATTTGTTTTCGGAGCTACGATGAATTGTCACAGTCGAAATTTCCAAAAAGTTCAATGCCTTTTACAAAGACAATTTACCGTCACGTTTTCCAAAATATTTTCAAAATTGCAGTTTTTTTCTTACGGAACGCCCTGTATATTACTGCATTTTCGAATTCGCAAGCAAATTCTAGCCTGAAACTATGTGTCGCATCATGGGTCCAATGCGAGCAGTTTTTGCTTTATAAACGCACTTAGACGATTTTAAAAACAATTGCTATCTATCTCATTTAATTTTCAAGTTACGAGAAAGCGTCAAGAGGTGTTGCAGGCATTTTTCCAAAGTTTTCGATGCGGTTTACAATAAAGAAGATTGAACATTGCGGTTTCTAAAATATTTCAAAATTGCATTTTTATTTACAGAATGCCCTGTATATTATTGCATTTTCGTATTCACTGGCAAATTCTAGCCAGAAGTAGTGTGTCACATCGTGAATTTGGCGCGGTTTTCGATTCATCAGCGAGCATAAAAGAAGGAGTTCATAAAACAATTGTCATCTATCTCTCTTATTTTTGAAATTACGAGGAAACGTCAAATACGAAACTTGCAGATGCTTTTATCCAGTTTTCAAATCCGTGCACGAAAAAACAATCGAGCGTCTCGTTTTTGAGATACAGACCAAAGTTGCACTTTTTTAATAGGAATGTATTTTACTGCATTTTTGAACGGCAAATTCTAGTGTGAATTGATGGGTCATATGATGGGTCTAGTCCGAGCAATTTACGAGTTATGATTTTCAGACAGCATCGAGCAAATAGAAAACCTTTCGAGGCTAAAATTTGCTGGAAAATTAACAAATGCACTAATGTGCAGGGTGTTCCGCTAAAGAAAATGCAACTTGGGTTCACTTTTTTGAAAGCGCGACACTCTGCTGTTTTTCATGAAAGGCCTACATTGAAACGGTAAAAAAATCCACAATTTTTGAATTCAGCATTTTTTTTTCTAATTCCAAAAATATGAGATAAAACACAAAAAAGGTGACGTTCTAGCTTAACCTCAAACAATCGACGATCAATTTGACAGTTAAACAGGGTTGCCTATTGTGCGGGAATTTACCCGAATTATGGGTAATTTAAGCAAGCTTGTGGGTAAAAGAAAGGCGTGCGTATTTTCAAGAAAAAAAAACAGATTAATTTTTAAATTTTTTACGTCTTGTTAGTGATGTTGCAGCTTTACTATTGGCAACAAATAAATCACTAAAGCCGGAAGCCGGCAAAAACTAAAGTAACTAACTAACCGACAAATCCATGTTGCCGATCAGTGCTGCCAACTCTACACAATTGTCAAATCTTAATTTTAGAAAGTTTTGTTTATTTAGGGTCGGTTTATCGATGCTAGGTTAAATTTATCTTCCAGTTTGTTACCAATGGCAACGTATATTTTCATAATTGCTGCCATTGGTAACAACCTGGAAGATAAATTTAACCTAGCATCGATAAACCGACCCTTAACGAGAATTTTTTAATTTTTAAAAATTACACAATTGTTAGTTCTAAATTTTAGAAAGTCGAAGAAGTTTTGTTTATTTAACGAGAATTTTTTTTTATTTTTGCTATTTTTTTATTTAGTTTTATAAATTTGTCGATCGTCTTTTGTTTTATTTCGCGCCAAGAATTGCGCAACTGTCAATTCCTAATTTTAGAAAGTTTTGTTAATTAAATGAGATTTTTTAAATCTTTGTTATTTGTTTTTATTTTTATGTTATTTTTGTTAAATTTATAAATTTTCTTTATTTATTTATCGATCGTCTTTTGTTTTATATAGCGTCAATAATTGCACAATAAGGCCTATTCTGTAACTTTTTTTGGATCGAATCGAAGTGTATGCCAGGAATCGGAATGGTTTCAAATCAAAATATTCAGTCTCTATTATAAAAAGTGAGCAAATAAAAATCGGTGCAAAAGGCGGTGCAAAGAAAATGTATGTCTGTGATTAACTGAATTAATTAATGTAATACATTCATGTACTGTCAAATTTATTGACTTTTTATTTAATCACAGACATACATTTTCTTTGCACCGCCTGCTCTAATCTGATTTTTAGTTGCTCACAGGTTATTTTTTGGGTATGGTCTGTGATATTTTGTAAAGGAGGTAGAAGACATCAGTTATTTAACATTCTGTAAAACATTGTAACTCAAACGTCTTAAAATAATTTGGACCCAGTTTTGTTTATTTCATGAGAATTTTTTTAAATTTTCGTTAATTTTTTTTAATTTCATAAATTTGTCGATCGTCTTTTGTTTCATTTTAATTGTTAATTCTGAATTTTAGTCGAACCAGTTTTATTTATTTAATGAGAAATTTTTTTATTTCTGCTAATTTTTTTAAATTTTATAAATTTGTTGATCGTCTCTTGTTTTATTTTACAAGAATTACGCAACTGTCAATTTTGAATTTTAGAAAATGTTGTTTATTTAACGAGATATTTTAAATTTTTGCTATTAAATTTTTGTGTCATTTTTGTTACCTTTATAAATTTTCTTTATTTATTTGTCGATCATCTTTTGTTTTACTTTGCGTCAAAGATTCCACAATAACTGTCAAAGTCTTAAAATAATTTGGACTCAGGTTTGTTTATTTCATGAAAACTTTTTTATTTTATTTTTTTTAATCATGATTTTCAAAAATAAAAATCGCTTGAATAAAATCAGTGGTTTTAAACATAATTTTAATCAAGTGATTAAATTGAGTAAATTAGCTCAACCATTTAAACCATTTTAATAAATCTACCGAAATTCAGAGACATCTACCGAAATTGTTTAAAACTACTGAAATGTACGCTTGTCGCTTGGTCGATTGGCAGCACTGTTGCCGATTGCCGCCCACAGTCTCACATATGATTTTAACCTAAAAAATTTGTCGTGCAACGTCCAAGTGTGTAAGGTAAGTTATTAGGTATTTGAATAAAATAAATTCTGTATCATTTATTTTCTGTTTTGGGAGTGCGGGTAATTAAGTGAGTAATTTCATTACTCCATGTGGATAAGAGCGTTTTTTTTTTTAATTTGAAAAGGGTAATCGGCTTAGAGTGGATTGGCAACACTGCAATCGACGATCAATTTGACAGTTAAAAGTAAAACATCGGTGGTACAGTCGTGTTCAAAAAAGTGTTGTACAGAATTTGTACTGTGTAAACTTGTATGTGCATTCCTGATGAAGTTGAAAAAATTGTTGTACAAGTTTTGTTACATATAAAGTTTCTGGCAATAATAATATTATTGAACACCAAAATAGAAAAACCAATTGCCGCTCAAAAGCAAATATATTTAAACGTAGCTGTACAACACCTTTTTGAACACGTCTATACACACGTGGTACATTTTAGGCCAGTGCTGCCACAATAAAATTTGTTTATTTATTTATTTAGTCATATCATTTCTTTTTTCGTTTTATAGAACGGCAACGCAATGCTTAAAACAGGCAGCCAGAAATTGGAGGTTTACGCGATTAACTGATGCATTATATGTATAGTAAATAATCTGGTTGTAGGATAATTTGCAAAGGTGTAGAATCTCTATGTTACTATACCTACACCTACACCTTAGGATAATTTGCAAAAGTGTAGGTGCAAATTATCCTACGGTGTAGGTGTAGGTATAGTAACATAGAGAATCTACACCTTTGCAAATTATCCTATAACCAGATTATTTATTAAGCATTGCGTTGCCGTTCTATGTTAGGTTTAAATGCAATGGTTTTAACCAAACAACTGAAATTATAATATGTATAATGAAAAGCATTAACTTATAACCTGTGAGCAACTAAAAATCAGATTAGAGCAGGCGATGCAAAGAAAATGTATGTCTGTGATTAAATGAAAAGTCAATAAATTTGACAGTCCATGAATGTATTACATTAATTAATTCAGTTAATCACAGACATACATTTTCTTTGCACCGCCTACTCTAATCTGATTTTTATTTACTCATTTTTTACATAATAATGAGATAATTTTTGTCTTTTCTATTTTTGAGGTTAATAAAATTAAACTCAAACTTTAAACTGTCAATTAGGCCCATACTTCATTGTATATCAGTGTATCTATCCATACTGCTCCAATTATCGAAAATGTCAATAGAAATGAGGGAATTGAACTTTTTCGCTCGGCTATAACCTCAAACGATCAACTGTCAATTTGGCAGTTCATTAAAACGTAATTTGTTTATTCTTACGTCAAAATCTGAACAACTGAAGTGATAGTAAGTAGGCATATCTGAAGCTTGTCTTGATATGTTTAAAACCTGAAATGTCAAATTGACAGCTAATCACAAATGATGATGAATCGTTACGAGTCGGTGCTGACCTGCTGACACTCTCTGAATTTGTTTACTTTCTTATTTGTAGTTGTTATTAGTTTTTTTTTCCTTTTTTTATGAATTTTTGAAAGGGAATTGAACAAAAAAATTTTCCTTGAGCAGATTAGCCAACAGCGGAGGCAGGCAGCGGGCAATTTAAATACTTGATGAAATCGCATTCAGCAGCACAACAGGAAGTTGCCGCTTTTTTGCACGAATGAATCATAGGGCAAGTCGCAATTCTTTCACACTTAAAACGTTTTCGCATTAACAATGCAAATTCGCGCAGTCTATCAATAGATTGATTAATAAATAAATAAATCTCGGGAGGAAAACACCGGCCGAAATTTGTGAGAGATTGTTCGAAATTAGACGCACGAAACGTAACGCGCGTTATTAAGTCAAAAATTGAAACTAGTAACGCCGGTGATTTGCAATGCAAATAGCGCACCTGCGTTTCACATTTTTCCCATGGTTGCCCTGACATTGTAGCGCGAGTTATTTACGCTTATGTTTATTAGCGGCGACTATGATGCGATGTTTTGCTGCACAGTGCGCACTCGTAAAACTGTCTCGCATTTGCATTCTGTTCTGAAACCCAAAAGCGGAATTTACATTTTCAGTTAGAAACCGTTTGAGAATCGCAGTTCATCTCTCAATTAACTTTTCTTCAAGTGAACGGAGGAACTCATTTGCCATCTTCAGTTCTTTTAAATCAAAAGCCTTAAAGCACCATCTGAATAATATTTTGATATAAGAATTTAAAAAGATGATCTTGTCACAGAACAAGGAAAGATAGAAATTATTCATATTCAAAAGAAAGTTCAACTCTCGATCAACGCGATAGAAGTGATAAAAACTGTAACGTTTCGTGAATCCTGTAATATACTACGTCATCTTCAATGCTACTTTTAGAACAAGATAAATTTTTCACAAGCGAAGATACATAAGCATGTTAATGTTTTTAATCCCCACAGAGAGTGCATAATTTTTTAATATTTGTTTCTTTGTTTATTATTAGCCCTCTGACATACAAAGTATATAGGACAAGTGTCGTAGTCGAAATTATTTTTAAGGAATGAGTTAGCTTGTAATTTAAAATGCTTAATAAATATCTGTATATCAGGGGATGTTTTTTTTATGTTTTGACGATAAGCCTAGCCGAGGGAACGTAAAATATTAAGACAAGAGGCAGGACAGTTCTTCTCGTGATGCAGACTGAGAACGGTCGGTAAAGCGCGTGAGGAATTGTGTTACGCGTCGAGGTGACGGGATGTGTGACCTAGAGGGTGGCTGCAGAGTATTGCCCTAAGAAGGCAATGTTCTGGCAGGAGTAGTATCGCGGTATACCCTGTTTATGTTATTGTAACAAAGGAAGCTTCCAGTGCAGAACTTTCGAGAACTTGCATAAAACGATTCATCAGGGTTCCGCGAAAAACAGAAATAAATATAGAAAGGCAACGTTGACGTTACCATATATGCGCAATGCCTCAACAATCTGTCAATGAATCATATATCGCGACCCGCACTAACTAAAAATAGTTCTTCCCCTATATATAATGGTAACTCATATTGCACAGAGTAGTATTAGATTGACTTTAAGTTTAGAGTGAACAGCTCTTGTGGTGTATATTGATAATGTAAGTAATTAATAAATGTATTGTTTTATAAAGCTACGTCCCTCATTTACCTTAATTCAATTATTATCGTAACATTTATTGGTGGAGGCGCCTAAAGGTCCAAAATGTAGTCATTAATTTATTTCCCAGAAAAATTATTTTTTTTGGGGAAAATTTTTCTAAATTTCAATTATCTTTAATAATTTATTGTTTTTGAGTAAACGTAATGATTTTATTTTAAAAGAATTTAACGAGGTAATGAAAAACAATGTTAAATTTTACTGCATTTTTTTAAATAAGATACGTATCTACTCTTTCAATAAATTATGCTTATTAGCCGTGTTAAATAATTGTCGTGATATTTAGTATCTATTTAGTATCAATAATGTGTTAAAGTCTCCAAATACAAGTAACTTTTTATATTAACAGATTAGAAATTTAAATTAAAATAAAATCTGCTTACGTATCACGATCGACCGTAAACATGAACGGAAATCAAAATGCTCGCGGTCAAATCACAATCGCTCTAGCGCGAGAGGCAAATAATACTCCACGGTTTCCTAAATTCATTAGTCCTGAAATATTTCTACCAGGAACAACGAATGTACTCGATTTTGTAAAAAATTACGAAAAATGTGCTAACAGTAATAACTGGTCAAGTGTACACAAAATAAATTTTTTCGGTTCATTTCTTCATGGAGCTGCAAATATCTGGTATAATAATTATCTGTCAGCAGCAGAAAATAGTAATAATACTTGGAACGATGTTGTCCGTGATTTTAAAAGAGAATTCGGAATTACATGTTGTATTCGAGAACTTAAACTTCGATTGATGAAACGAAGCCAAAAAGAAGCCGAAGATATATTAAAATATATGTACGATATTTTAGAAATGTGTAATGATTTAAATCTAAATATGCCTTTTGAACAAATTTTAGATTATTTCGAAAATGGACTACATCCTATCTACGTAACTCAATTTTCGTTATTATGAACACCAGATATGACATTAAAAGATTTCAAGGCTCTTGTAAAAAAATTAAGTGACACACGAAAACGGACTATAGCGTCACAGTTAAGGAATCCTGAATTATTTCTTCAGGATAACAATACGCTCGCGCATAATGCATCGTTTGTAAATACACGGGTCATTTTTCTTATTCGTGTTATTATAAGCACTCAAATAAAATAAAAAATAATTCACGGAAATTTAATTATAACCGAGAGCAACCTAAACAGTTTGTTAGGGAACAAACTTTTTCTCCGCAACGATTTCGAGTTAATAGAAAACAAAATCAAAATATTGCGTCACTAAAACCAAGGCAACGTTTCCCAGTAAAACCTAGATTCATCTCGGAAAACAAAGAAAATAATCTGTACTCTTTCTCATCATCTGGAATAGTCACTATCCCAGCAACCTTAGAAAACCAATCCTTAAAAGTTATAATGAAAGCTGTTGTTTATGTGTGTTCACCATTACAACAGCGTGTAACAGTGTGTATTTTGTACATGTGTATGATTAATAAAACGTTTGTTAACTTCAGTTAATAATCGGCCCCACTGAAACCCCCGTCACCGGTTATCCAAGACAGTATATAATAATTCAGAAGTGGGATAAAACGAAATTCATAAGTGAGAAAAATTCGAATTTGACGTTACGAAATGGCGTACAGCGTAGACACAAGCAATACAGACGACGAATTTGAGGTATTCCAAAAACGAGTTGAAGAGAAAGTAAATGAGCCTTTGAATGTAAATAATATGTTAGCGACGATGCAATCATTAATGCAGCAAAATGCGACCATGATGCAGATGTTGCATGTTCAGTGTAATGCGAACAGTAATGTGAAGAATTTTAATGTGATGACGGACTTGTCGAAGACGATTGCAGTGTATGACGGTGAGAACAGAAGAGGACTTAACGAAGCAAAATTTTGGCTTGAACATGTCGAAAGCACTGCAACTTGCATTCTTGGCCAGAGGCGTTTACCTTTGAAACTGCACGGACACATCTGCAGGGTGCAGCCAAATATTGGTTTCAAGCACGTTCCAAAGACATCGCAAATTGGGAGCAGTTCAAAGATGCATTTAAGAAGACTTTTGTACACGAAAGAAGCTTAACAGAATGCTGGAAACAAATGCAAATCAGAGTTCAAGGCCCAAAGGAAAGCACTAATTTGTACTTCCATGAGAAAACAAAGCTTTGTGATGAACTACATCTCAGCTTTGAGGAAACAAAAGAACAGATAATAATTGGATTATGGTCGAGAGAATTAAGTAACAACTTGATGTCGAGAAAACACACATATTTAGATGACCTGTTTAAAGATGTCGTAAGGCATGAGAGAGTTAATAGTGCAAGATCGGAGAGAATAGTAAACAAAAGTAAAGAAATACCCAAGAGAATGACATTAAGCACTCGATATGAAGATAGAGGAAGCCGAGAACAAGGAGATATCCAGCAGCAGATGACAAAAGTTAAAACACAGACAGCTGATAGAAAACCAGATGTTAGACCACCAGTGAAGAATGAAATTGGAGAATATAAGTGTTACAACTGTTCAAAGTATGGGCATGTGGCGAAAAATTGTGCAGAACCAAAACGAGAATTAGTATGTTTGAAATGTTCAGGGACTGGACGCACTGCAAGACATTGTCGAAAGGCAGAACAGAGAGAAGTAAACCTATTGCAACAGGTAAAGCATGTTAGTAGTTTTGAAAAGTACATAAAAACTGTAAAAATGGAAAACAAAGAGTATACAGCAATGATCAACGCAGGCAGCTCTGAGTGCACAATAAAAGCTACTGCAGCAATTGATGGTGATTTTGAAATAATCAAAGAAAAGATTGAATTGAAAGGTTTTGGACCAAGTTCGTACACTGTGAATTCGAGTGGCATAATTTGCACTAAAATTGTAGTAGATGGAGTACCAGCAGATAAGGTAACAATTAGAGTAGTACCAGATAATGTCCAGCCAACGGATATTATCATTGGTCGAAGTTATACAGAACTACCACATGTTGCGTATTACAAGATTGGAGATGAACTAGTGTTTCGACATCGCGATGACATCGTTTTACCAATGGTTGAAGCCAAGAAGAGCTATGAAAAGGCTGTGGCAACTGAGAATTGTTTGTTACCCCCACGATCTGTGAATTTTATTAGCGCCAGATGTCAAGACAAGGACATACAATGTTTGCCCATAGCTAATCAATATGACAAAGAAAAATTGATCAAAGAAGGTGAAACAATGAGCGTATGTGACCAAGAGAATTTCAAAGTAAAGCAGGTGGAAAAAGAACCAGTAAGAGTGGAAGAGTTAAATACAGGAAGAATGACAGATGAAGAAAGAGAAGATTTGGTTAAAATTTTGAATGAACATCGAGACTGTATAGCAAAAGATATTTACGAGTTAGGGAAGACCGGAGTACTTGAGATGGACATTGAAGAAATTCCAGGAAGTGTACCAGTATGGAACAAACCATAAAAGCAAGTAACACTGAACGAGAAGAAATTAAAAATATTGTGCAAGAGTGGAAAGATGCAGGTATTGTAAGGGAAACAACGTCACCATATGCGAGTCCTGTGCTCTTAGTGAAAAAGAAGATAGGAGAATCGAGATTAGTAGTGGACTACAGACGATTAAATAAACAAACTGTTCGAATGAATTTCCCTTTGCCCAACAAAGATGACCATTTAACAACTTTAAGTAACAGCAAGGTGTACATAGTCTTGGATCTAGCGCACGGATACCTACAAGTTCCACTAAATGAAAATGCAAAGAAGAAGACAGCTTTTATAACACCCGATGAGACAGGAGAATTTCAACGCATGGTATTTGGTTTAATGAATGCCCCATTTTACTTTAGCAAGTTAATGCATAAAATTTTGGGACCTCTCCACGAAAAGGTCGTTTTGTTTTATTTGGACGATATTCTCATCCTTGGCATGGATTGGAAAGATTTACGGGATAAACTAATACAAGTACTGAAGGCACTAGAAGAAGCACATTTAACATTGAAGTTAACCAAATGTGAATTTATGAAGAAGGAAGTAGAATATTTGGGTTTCAAAATATCTGCGACAGGCATTGAACCAGGAACAAGAAAAATGAAGGCAATTGAAGAGTACTCCACGCCGACAAATGCGCATGAACTAAGGCGATTCTTGGGAATGGCTTCATTCTTTAGAAGATTTGTGAAAAATTTTGCCCAGAAAGCACAACCTATGTACAGTCTATTCAGGAAAAATGTTAAATTCGATTGGAGTGAACGACAAGCTGTTTCATTTGAAGAAATCAAGAAAATATTAACAAACAAACCAATATTGAGAATGTTTGATGCAAAAGCCAAAGAGACTCAACTACATACGGATGCAAGTTCAAAAGGGTTAGGACCTATATTATTCCAGAAAGCTGAAGATGATCAATTACATCCTGTGTATGCATTAAGTAGACGGACGAGTGAGCCAGAAAGAAATTATCATTCCAGTAAGCTTGAGCTCATAGCTATCGTTTGGGCTGTAAGTAAACTAAGATCGCTACTTAACATTAACATTAAATTAATTACAGCTGTAGTTCTTGCCAAATGAAATTGTAATTAAACTAGACGGTTTTTCAAAAAGTTTTCTTTCAGGGTTTGTTTTTGGGTTATTGGAAATTCAAAAATATGTAAGTGTATAATTTAATTATTATCCTTTCAAAAAGTATTTTCTTAGTACATATCTCTGATGAGACCCAATCAGGCTGAAATAATTCACGTGATTTATAAGATATTCTATTTCTCTAAGACTGCCAATTAAACAAATCAGTTTAATTAAATTAATTATTATAACCGATTGTAAGGCACTTATATACTTGAATGCGATGAAGACGAAAAACCCACAGATAATTAGATGGTATGCATTGTTGAATGAATTCGATTTTGAAATTAAACATCGCCCTGGTGAAAAATTGTGTCACGTAGATGCATTAAGTAGAGCTCCAATTGCGGAACCAGAATTAGAAAATGAAGACAATTTGTTAGACAAGGTAATGTTCAACATCATAACGAGAGAAGAGGAAATTGTATTACATCAGTACAATGATCCAGATTTAAAGAAGCTGATCGAGAAATTACAAGATATGCATGAAGAAAATGGCAGAAATGAATATGTGCTTAAGGAAGGACTACTGTACAAGAAAAAAATAGTCGAAGAAAAGGAAAAACTATCGTATATTGTACCGAAGACGATGCGGAAGAGTTAGCTATAATACCATGACTTACAAGGACATTTTGGTTTGGAAAGAACTTACCGTATGATAATTCAACATTACTATTTCCCCAAGATGAGAAGGTACAAAAAGCAACATATAAATATGTGTTTAGAATGCATTCTGAATAAGGATAAAACTGGTAAGCGAGAGGGTGAGTTGCATCCTATACCACCAGGTAAGAGACCTTTTTCAATAGTGCATGTAGACCATGTAGGACCTTTTGTCATGAGTAACAACAAAAACAAGTATATTTTGGTGATGATAGACAATTTTACGAAATTTGTTCAATTGAATGCCGTAAGGAATACAAAAGCAGAATCTGTAATAAGAAAGTTAGAGAATTTTATATTGAATTTTGGGACGCCAGATCGACTGATTTCAGATAGAGGTACATGTTTTACTTCTAAGACATTCGAAACATTTTGTAATAAGTATGGAATAAAACATACTTTAAATTCACCACGTCACGCACAAGCTAATGGTCAAGTAGAACGAGTGTTCGCGCCAAAAATGAAATGTATAGATAGGTGCGCGCAAGTGGTAGTGCTGCCCTCTGGAGGGGAGTAGTAGTAGTAAGAGAGAACTATTCATACGTGTTATTGGTGTTATAAGTTAACTTCGTCATTGCGACAAGTATTATTGTTTCAACCACTTGTAATCAAGAATCAAAAATAAAGCGGTTGTGGTGCAAAAGTTGTAGTATTTACTCGACCTGCAAGCAACATATTATGGTCCTTCATGCGCCGGATGCATTTTGGTTGAGAATAAACGAGTGACGCAGTTGGCCATCTTAGAAAACGACACGTAGGCGAAAGCAAGTGTGAACAGGGAACTCCCGGACCGAGCGAGCGAGCAACAAGAAACAAGTTGTTGGTGATTTCTGCTATCTAGAAAAAGCAAGTAAGCGTATCTAACCCTTTGTATTTCCTCAACTATTTACCTTTGACATTTGGCGTGTTATATTTAAGAAAAAAATGTCTAGGGATGCGCAGCGATTAAATAGGAAGTGGGGGGTAATAAAGCGGCGTCTCACAGAATTCACTAAGTTTATAGACGAAAAAGAGAACGTGTACAGTGACGGAGATGGGCGAGGATTAACGCGGTTGGAAATAGTTGACGTGGAAAAGCGATTACAAAAAATCACGGCAATTATTGACGAGTTTTACGATATACAAGACAAAATCGATGAAGCAAATGAAGCGATCGAAAATTATGATTCAAGTAAAGAGGTTTCAGACTTCGAGCGACTATATTATTCTGAAATTTCTAGGGCGACCGTTTTTCTAGAAAAATTAAACAGTCACGTCAATCCAAGTCCCTCGTTTCCAAGCACAATTAGCGATTTACCGGCAGTTACTGAAAATATTAAAAGCAATATTAAATTGCCTACAATAACCCTACCAAAATTTGGTGGAAATTACACGAAATGGCTTGAGTTTCGCGATACATTTGAGGCGTTGGTTCACAAAGCGAGTGCGCTAAGTAAAGTGCAAAAATTTTACTATTTAAGAACCTCTCTGGAGGGCGAGGCGGCGCAAATTATTAGCGCAATCGAAACTACTGAACAAAATTACGATGCGGCTTGGAAAGCTATATGCGAGCGTTACGAGAATAAGAGACTTCTTTTGCAAAATCATTTGCGCGCGTTATTTAATTTGCCAGAAATTAAAAAGGGGTCTCCATCGCAGTTAAGAGAAGCGTTAAATATTTTATCTTCGAATTTACATGCATTACAAGTTTTGGGCCAGCCAGTCGAGTCTTGGGATGCGGTTATAATATACTTTACCACAAACAAATTTGACGAGTTTCTAGCGCTAGAGTGGGAGTCTAAAATAAAGGGCGATGAAATTCCGACTATAGGAAATTTAAAAGAGTTTTTGCGAAAAAAGGCATGCGTTCTTGAAACATTAAACTTTGCGAAAGAAACTCTAAAGCCGTCTAAGCAAATTACTAGTACTAGTACACAAAGGGCAAAAACATCTGCGGCAAGCTTCGTTACGGCAGGCATATCCTGTTACTTTTGTAAAGATCAACACTCAATATACCAATGCGCAAAATTCTTGAAGCTTTCCGTCGAAAATAGATTAAAAGAAGCAAAAAATCTAAAGCTTTGTCTTAATTGTCTTAGACCGGGTCATAGCGTTCACAATTGCTCTTCGGGAGGCTGTAAAAAATGCCAGGGCAAGCATAATTCTTTGGTACATTTAAACAAACCGAAAGTAAATTCTGAACAAAATGGGGAAATTTCGATTTCAGCACAATGTGCTAGCCAGGTTCCATGTTTGCTTTCAACTGCGCGAATTAACGTTTTTGATACACAAGGACTTATGCGAACAGCGCGGATTCTGCTCGACTCAGGATCGCAAAGCAATTTCGTTACCGAAAATTTAGCCAAAGAATTAAATTTGGAAATTAAGAAAATAAACATGAAGGTTAACGGTGTAAACAATTGCGAAACAATTATCAAGGGCAAGTGCTCTATAAGTATGCGTTCTAGGACTGGTACATATTCCAGAGTTATTTCATGTCTAGTTTTACCAGAAATTACGGGGTTGTTACCTCCGTTCGAGATAGACGAATCTAGTTTAAATTTACCGAAATATGTTCAAATGGCGGATCCGGGATTTGCAACGCCTGGAGCCATTGATATACTTTTGGGCGCGGGAAATTTTTGGGAAATAATCTCAAACAAGAAAAAATTTCTAGGAGAAGGTAAGCCAGTCATACAGGCAAGCAAGTTAGGCTGGATTATTGCTGGAAATCTAAATTATTTAAGTAAAATATCAGGCAACACGAGCTGTAACTTAAATAAAAATCTTGACGTTAATAAACAATTACGAAAATTTTGGGAAGTAGAGGAAGGGTTTCCGGAGCCCATACGGTCCGAACAAGATTTATTTTGTGAATCGCATTTTATTCAAAACTTTCGGCGCAACGAGGAAGGTAGATTTTCCGTCTCTATTCTGTTTTTGCAACCTATTGAAGTTCTAGGAGATTCAGAAAAAACTGCGCGAAAAAGGTTTCTTAATTTAGAGCGAAAATTGCAAGCGAATGTAGACACAAAGGAGCAATATGTTAATTTTATGCGTGAGTACATAGAATTAAATCATATGTCTAAAGTAAATTCAAGTTCGGCAACAAATAGTATTCAGTATTTTATGCCACATCATGGTGTAGTAAACGATTCAAGCCTCACGACCAAGCTTCGCGTTGTGTTCGATGCATCGTGTCCAACTACTTCGGGCTATTCCTTAAATAATATACAAAGCGTCGGACCAATTATACAAAACGATCTGTTAAACATCCTAATTCGTTTTCGGCAATATCCGATAGCTATCTCTGCCGACATAACAAAGATGTACCGGCAGATCTTGGTACATGAGCCGGAACGCGAATTACAGCAAATTTTTTGGCGGGAGGATCCTGCGAAGCCTGTTGACACATATCGGTTAAATACCGTAACATACGGTACAGCGTCTGCGTCGTTCTTGGCAATAAGGTGCTTAAATCAGTTAGCGCAAGAAAATTTGTCAGTAAGTCCTAACGCGGCGGAAACTATACTTAACGATTTTTACGTGGACGACTTGTTAAGCGGAGCGTACACGGTAGAAGAAGCTAGGTTACTAATAAACCAAATTTCTAGAATATTGAGTCAAGGATGTTTTGAGCTGCGAAAATGGATTTCGAATGATCTAAGTGTCTTAAATGAAGTAAATTCTTGCGAGAAACTTTCTATTTTAAATATAGGTGAAAACGAGAGCACAAAGACCCTTGGACTGTACTGGGATCCAAATGATGACGGTTTAATTTACAATATTAATGTTAAACAATGTAATCCTGTGACGAAGCGTTGTATTTTATCTGTAATAAGCCAAATTTTCGATCCATTGGGCTTAGTAGGCGCGTGCATAATAAAGGCAAAGGTAATTTTACAGCGTTTGTGGTTGGAAGGCGTAGACTGGGATGATACGGTTTCCAAGGAGTTGCAAATTGAGTGGAATTCCTTTCATAAGGAATTAGCTGAATTAAAGAATTTAAAGGTACCTAGAACGCTAATAAAACAGGACAGTGGTGCCATTTTTCAATTGCATGGGTATGCAGATGCCTCCGAACGTGCATATGGCGCCTGCGTATACCTGCGTGCTTCGTATGGTCACACACATGTCACCAATTTGATTATTTCCAAATCAAGAGTAGCATCGATTAAAACTCAAACAATTCCGCGACTGGAGCTTTGTGCCGCTCTTTTATTGGCCGAATTAGTGGATAAGGTTATTCATTCATTTCGAGTTACATTTGAAAGTATTAACTTGTGGTCAGATTCCACTATAGTGCTATCATGGATTCGAATTGCGCCCCACGTTTTAAAAATATTTGTAGCCACCAGAGTAAAAAGAATTCAAGAACTTACTGCAGGTGCAGAATGGCGTTACGTTCCATCAGCGGAGAATCCTGCTGATTCGTTATCAAGGGGAATTTCGGCGCGGGATTTATTAAAATCGGAATTATGGTGGCATGGGCCAACTTATCTACAGCTAGAGTTAAATCAATGGCCAAAAAATCCGTGCGGTCGTGTAGAAGCATTACCTGAACTGAAAGCGGAGGTAAATTGTTCCGTTGCAATAAAAATTCTAAACGTGGATATCGCGAAAAATTTCTCAAGTTTAAAACGAGCAAAACGGGTTTTAGCGTATTGCTTGCGGTTTTATAAAAATTGCGTATCTAAGAAAAACAGGATAACTGGTCCCTTAACAGTTAGTGAATTGAATTACGCCCTTGAGGTAATGATTAAAAACAGTCAAGCTGTATCGTATATGCCTGAAATTTGCCAATTGAATGCCGAAAAGGATTTAAGTTCCTCTTCAAGTATATTAAGCTTAAAGCCCTATCTCGATAAGGAAGGGTTGTTGCGCGTAGGCGGAAGATTGCAATTTTCAAATTTAGCGCCTTCACAAAAGCACCCTATAATTCTGCCACCTAAGGCTAATTTGACATGGTTGATTTTTATGGACATGCATGAACGTTTAGGGCATTCTGGCCCTGCGCAAACTTTATTCGCGGTACGGGAAAAATTCTGGCCTATACACGGACGAAAATTAGTAAAATCTATTGTGCATCAATGTGTACGTTGTTTTCGAGCATGTCCAAGAACAAAGATACCTATTATGGGTTCTTTACCATCGTCGCGCGTGACACCTTCATATCCATTTGAAATTGCTGGGGTAGATTACGCGGGACCTTTTTTACTAAAAAAGCACAAAGGTCGAGGAGCTAAAATTATTAAGAGTTATTTAGCTATATTTGTATGTTTTGCCACTAAGGCCACTCATATCGAAGTAGTATCAGATTTGAGTACTGAGGCATTCGTTGCGGCGTTGAAGAGATTTGTTTCGCGTAGGGGAAAACCTAGGGAAATGCACTCCGACAATGGTACGAATTTTGTGGGCGCCTCAAATGAGTTAAAGGAGGTTGTTGAGAATTTAAAACAAGATAATGAAAAAATTTTAGGTTATCTTGGAAACGAGGGAATAAATTGGCGTTTTATACCAGCTAGTGCCCCGCACTTCGGTGGCTTATGGGAAAGTACTGTTAAGCGTACGAAATTTCATTTAAAACGAATTCTCGCTAGCACATCCCTTACATTCGAGGAATTTTGTACTGTAACATGTCAGGTGGAGGCAATTCTTAACTCAAGACCCCTTACTCCTTTATCGGACCATCCTGAGGACTTGGAACCTCTTACCCCATCCCATTTCCTCATTGGAAGAACGCTTACGTCGGTTCCTGAAGCCAGTCTCCAAAATGTTCCTGTTGGACGACTATCCAATTTCGAGCGTATGCAACAGTTAGTCCAAAACTTTTGGTCACGCTGGATGCGAGAGTATCTGCCAGAACTACAACCACGTGGCAAATGGAGGAAAGAAAATGAGCATCACCTGCAAGTAGGAGACCTAGCCCTCATCCGGGATGACAATCAACCTCCTCTATGTTGGCCTCTGGGTAGAATCATTCAAACCCATGAAGGCAAGGACGGATTTATCCGCGTTGTCACTTTGAGGACGAAACATGGCAGCTTGAAGCGTCCTGTGTGCAAGGTATTTCCACTACCCAGGCAGCAAAGCGAAGAGGAGCAGGAATAATGTGCAGTGAAAAAAGAGGTACTATTGAGTGAGAGTGCGTGCAAGTGCAGACTAATGTCGCTCTTATCGTAAATGTAAGGTTTTGAAAGTTAGAGCTTTCAAGGTCGGGGCCATGTTCGCGCCAAAACTGAGATGTATAGATAGGTGCGCGCAAGTGGTAGTGCTGCCCTCTGGAGGGGAGTAGTAGTAGTAAGAGAGAACTATTCATACGTGTTATAAGTCAACTTCGTCATTGCGACAAGTATTATTGTTTCAACCACTTGTAATCAAGAATCAAAAATAAAGCGGTTGTGGTGCAAAAGTTGTAGTATTTACTCGACCTGCAAGCAACACCAAGAATAGTTTCATTATTTAAGAACACTCCAATTAAAATAGCCTATTATAATCCTAAAACAATTAGACAAATATTTAGTAATATAAAAAATCCAACTCCTCTTTTACTTAACTCCAATGTTGTATATAAAATCAATTGTGATTCTTGTAATAAATGTTACATAGGCCAAACCAGTCAATGGTTAAAGAACAGAGTCTTCCAACACAAAAGTGACTGTAGAATTGGTAAAAGGTCCTGTGCTCTTGCCATTCACTCAATTGATGATAACCATTGTTTTGACTTCAATAATGTTAAAATTTTAGATAAAGAAATGTTTTATAAAACTAGATTATTTTTGGAAATGTCATGCATTCAGAAGCATAATGACGTAACTGTCAATATCAGATCTGACATTGACGATCTTAATAATATATATTTTAATCTAATAAGTCACGCCACCTAGAGTTTTTTTATTTATACACAATTTTTGTTATAAATAACACATCAAATTTTAAGTTAAAATTTTCAAAAATGTATTAATTTCTCTATTATTAGTAAGTATTATATATAATATTGTATCATAGTTTAATTAGTTGTCCAATTGTAGTAATTTTGGTCCTGAAGAAGTAATAAAATATTACGAAATATCGACCAGTATAATCGAAGTTTTATTGAAGCCGTTAATACCCGTTCTCTAAATATAGTTAAGAAGAAATAATAATTACATTCTGAAAAATAAATGATTTTCTGAAAGAAGAAAAAAATTTGTTAAAAACAAAAAACAAATAAATGGTAAAATAAAAAAAAAATTCCACAAAAAAATACCAAAACCCCAACAGAAAAGTATAATTTGCTGAAAGAAAAGTAATTAATCAACAATATTAAAACAAAAATTATAATTTGCTGAAAGAAAAGTAATTAATTACTGAAAAAAAATATTAAAACAGAAAAGAAACAAATGCTAACATAAAAGTTAAAACAAAAAAATTAAATTGCTCAAAACAATATTAAAATTAAATCAAAGCTTAAACAAAAGATGAAAATATTAAAAACTATTACAATAAAATAAAAACAGAAAGAAAACTTAAAATGCTGATAGAAATAATAATTACATTCTGAAAAATAAATGATTTTCTGAAAGAAGAAAAAAATTTGTTAAAAACAAAAAACAAATAAATGGTAAAATAAAAAAAAATCCACAAAAAATACCATAACCCCAACAGAAAAGTTTAATTTGCTGAAAGAAAAGTAATTAATCAACAGTATTAAAACAAAAATTTAACCAAAGGTTAAATAAAAAATAATAATAATAATTATAAAAACTATTGCAATACAACCCAAACAGAAAATCAAAATGCTAAATGAAGTAATTAATTTCTGGAAAATAAATGATTGTTTGCTGAAAGAACAAAAAATAAGTAATTAATAAAAAAAAAACTGGCACTAAAAGTCACCTGCTGCTCGTTCAACTTCCCTTACTGAGTCACAAAGGAAAATGATCAACGTTTAAACAATGGAACTTTATGTAGCTCTGAAATTCGCATTCGTAGAATACTGAGAATATAAAGAAACACGTACTCTCTAATCGGAATCAAAGACTTTTGGTAATTACTCTGTGTTGGAGGCAGACACTTTTGCATTCCTGGAATACAGTTGGAATTTTAAATTTAAACTTGTTAATGTTTAAATTAATGTTCAACTTTTAATAGGAAATCGGAATAATTAAATACATTAAACGAAATGTGATTAAAGCGCACAACATTTTTCTGAAAGATTACGTCCGATTTACAAAAAGACTAACCACGTCATTAAATTTGGTTTGTTATTAAAGTTTCTTTGAATTTTTATTAATACTTAATGGATAACATAATTACTATATTCAAAGAAAATTACCTAGTTAGAGTGGTTACACATTCAGCATAAAATAAAATTTTATTATTTACCTCAAACGAAAATTCATTTAAAACATAATTTATGGCTTCAATATATTTTCATTGCACATATTTTTTTGTATTATTTTTAATAAATTACTCAATTTCCCTTTTCAGACCTTTTTCAATTTTTCAAAAATGAGGTGCCAATTTCGCAGAGGTCCTTTTCAGTATATTGCATTGAAGTATTTAGTTTAGCGAGATTTTTTGTATTACATATTTTAAAACATACCAATCGATTAATATTAAATATAAATGTCTAGCTTCAAATTTTGGAAATATTACAATATCAGAGAGCAAAAATATCTCTCTAGACCATACGCAATTTATAAAATACGTAAATACGTATTTCTGCAGCTAAGCTAACATTACCTACCGCAAATCGCTCTAGAGCAATTCACACAAATACTTATTCAAAATGACATTTACAAAACTTTTAAAGGTGTTCACAATTTACATTCACATAATTCTAGTTAATCACGTAAACTTTTGCAATAACTATTAGATTTTATTATAGCTTTATTTCGTTTTATGAAAGATCATCAAATAATTATTATTTCCTAAAGATTAATTATGAATAATATAAATATTTTCATTAATAATATTTAGAATATTTACGACACGAATTACGATGACGGCTAATTAAATTTTATAATTAT